>JAJONZ010012879.1:0-40846 GCA_029582445.1 Solanum paucissectum | reverse complement strand
ACTTCTTTCAGTTGTCTCTTTAATTTCGCGCCTGAACATCTTTCCTGCACAATTTGATAAAAATACATAAAAACCAATACAAAAAGGCTCTAGACACACACAACTTGTAAGTGAAATGTATTAGAAATACCGTAAACTCACGGTATATCAAGTCTCAGCCCAACTCTCAATAACAAGGTCAACAAACTCTGTATGTTATGATCTCTCAGCTTCATCCAATGAATTCTAGATTTTTGTCGGATGACACTTTCCTCAATTAGGATCCACTTTGCTAGTTGCACTACCATCTCTCTTTAATGATCCATCCCTTGGTTTGAGTATGAAACTACATTAATTTCCTGGAGAACCTATAAATTAGATCTAGTCTTTTCAATCTTTTGCCTTATTCCCATAAACTCTTTACTGTTAAAGTTTTTAAGTCCCATCCTAAGCTTTTTAAGTTTCGTCCATATGTTCTTCATGTTGTAAACACTGGTATTCTCAGACCAACTCTCATTAACAAGGTCAACAAACTCTGCATGTTTAGCCCATACATTAAATAACCTAAAAGGAATTTTAGGCTTTCAAATAGATGTTTTAATAGCCGTGAGAAAATGAGAGGGATCATAAAACAAGGGGAAGTCATATACAATATGACCCCATTTAATCATCCCTAAATAATTTCCAAGGGTTCTATCTAGTCTACAACATACTCTATCAAAACCTAGTTTGGTACATTTTTTAAACCTACATATAATTAATGCATACGTTATTTGATGTACATTATGTATAACTAATAAAGAGTTTTAATATATGCATTACCATGATTAAAAATACCATTTCCCCTCAAAACCTTTTCCATCATATACATCGAACTCCACATTTAGCTCGTGTGGTTTTATTATCGGTTATTATTAGCTCCCACAGTTCAGTCAGACTCTATTGCATTAACCATATTTACAGTTTATTCAGTATTTAGTCAGCATGTTATAAATTGGTCACTGCATTCATTTATCTCAACATTCAGTATTTATATCATGTTCAGATTATGTCATTGCTTATTTGCTTTGTTCAGTTATGATGTTATTTCAGCTTTACTCTATCCTACATGCTCAGTACCTTCCAAGTACTGACGCATACATGTGCTACATCTTCTTGTGATGTAGGTTCAGGTTCTTAGCATCCAGATCACGCTTAGATCAATTTCCGATCTTCAGTTCAGCAGCATCAGTGGTGAGTCTTCATTCTTCGAGGACTAGGGACATGTTTATCTTTATCGCTTTTAGTCTTTAGTTTTAGTTTTGTTAGATCTAGTTGGGGCATGTCCCAACATTTCTAGTCAGTTTAGAGGCTTACTTTCACACATAGTTAGTTTCAACCTAGTGTGAGTTAATATATTTTGTATTAAACTCTCTCATATATAGTATATGGGTATTCCCCATCTTTTCGTTATTTATGATTTTAGTTTCCGCATCAGTTATTTTTATTCATTTTAATTATAGTATGATCATGATCATGCCAGCAGGGTTAGCTTGGGATCACTTGTGGTCGTAGGTCCCGTGTCCGCGTCTTAGGGGTAGTCTCGGGGAGGTATGACTCAAGAGATTGATATTCCTACTTGGAAGTGGGAACTGATCAACATGTATTTCATCACAGGGTTACCTCGTACTCGCAGACAACATGACTCCATTTGGGTGATTATTGATAGAGTTACTAAGTCTTCTCGCTTTTTGGCGGTTAAGACTACATTTTCAGCAGAGAATAATGCCAAGATTTACATTAATGAGATTGGAGGCTACATGGAGTTCCTTTGTCTATTATCTTAGATAGAGGTCCTCAGTTTAACTCTCATTTCTGGAAGTCATTTCAGAAAGGTCATGGTACTTAGGTTAACCTTAGCACAACATTTCATCCGCAGACAGATGGGCAGGCAGAGCATACCATTCAAACCTTAGAGGACATGTTGAGAGCTTGTGTGATCGACTTCAAGGGTAGTTGGGATGACTACCTTCCTCTTATAGAGTTCGGCTACAACAATAGCTACCATTCCAGCATTTAGATGGCCCCTTATGAGGCATTGTATAGGCGTAGATGTAGATCTTATGTTGGCTGGTTTGAAGTAGGTGAAGCAGCATTGATAGGGGCAGATTCAGTCCTCTATGCGATGGAGAAAGTGCAACTCATCAAAGATAGACTGAAGACAGCCCAGAGTCGCCAGAAGTTTTATGCAGATGTGAGAAAAAGGGAATTAGAGTTCCAAGTTGATGATTGGGTTTTTCTGAAAGTGTCACTTATGAAAGGGGCGATGAGATTTGGCAAGAAAGGGAAGCTCAGTCCCAGATATGTAGGCCCTTACAAGATCTTGAAAAGAATTGGGAAAGTGGCTTACGAGTTAGAGTTGCCAGCAAATTTAGCAGCAGTGCATCCAGTCTTTCACATCTCACTTTTGAAAAAGTGTGTGGGGGATCCAGCATCTGTGGTTCCATTAAAGAGCGTGGCGGTGAAAGATAGCCTTTCTTAAGAGGATATACCAGTAGAGATTCTTGATCGTCAGGTTAGAAGATTGAGAAACAAGGACGTCGCTTCAGTCAAGGTTTTGTGGAGGAGTCATTCCGTTGAAGGAGCTACTTGGGAAGCAGAAGCAGCCATGAAGTCCAAGTATCCTCACCTCTTTCTTTCTGATCTTACTCCAGCTTGAGGTAATAGTTCCTCTTCAGTTTTTCAGTCCTTCAGGCATCAGCTCAGTCTTAGAATCAAGTTCCTTCAGTTGTACTTGCATTTTCAGCGTTTTTGCATGTGCTTGGAACTCAGTTCAGTTAGAAATTCAGTCACAGTGTTTAGTGGTAGGGATTACAGCCCTCTCCCTCCATTTTTAGCTCGTTTAGTCTTCATTCGAGGACGAATGTTTCCAAGGGGGAGATAATGTAACACCCCAGATTCGTGAAGGAAATATTTGCAGAATTTTCAGATTTGGCAGGTGCCCAATCCGCATCAGGATTTTGACAGCTTTTAAGTCAAGGGTGTTTTTGTCTTTTCCCACTCTTATTTTAATTCCTAAATTAAAAGGGTTTTAGTTAGTCATTTAAAATCCTAGAAACCTAACTAGAACTTACCTAAGTCATTTAATTAACTAAAACAAAAGAAAAGAAGAGAGTAGAGAGAGCGGCGGCCGAAACCCTAACAAAACCCTAGCCGCCGCCGGAGAACGCTAGAAAGTCCCCGGAAAGGTCAAGTCCAGCCCTAGTTGATAGTTTTTCGTGGAGATTTCTTCACCAGGTATGTGGGATTTCACTAGTGGGTTCCTTTCTCCCATTAGGTCCCTAGAATTCAGTCAATTTCATGATTCTCTTACTATGAACAGACCTAGGGTTTCTAAAATTTCAACAGATCATCATAAATTAATTATTTAAATGTTCCAAATCATATTATCATGTTATTACATCGTTTCTCGCATGAATTTCAGAATCCTAGCTATGTATTTCTTTAGTTCTTGAATTACACATGCTAGGTCAGATATCTCAGTTATTCAGTTATACATGCCTCAGTTATTAATGCATCAATATTAGTTTAATTGTTGCATTCTCAGTTTGCATGTTCAGTTCTGAGCTATCCAGTATTTACAGAAATTCAGTCATAACTAGTTAACCACTTAATTCATCGGGAGTAGCATAATATCGAGTTGGACTAGGGTTCAGTGTACCCATATAGTCCCAGAACTACGAACCACGTAGGTGTAAGTCCCCTCTGTGGGTAATATCAGTTAGTGATCATGCCAGTCATGCCTCTATACCTCTGGCAGGGTCTATTGGGTCCTCTCGATGGGGCGTATACATCGGACTCCACATTTAGCTCATGTGGTTTTATTATCGATTATTAGTAGCTCCCACAGTTCAGTCAGACTCTATTGCATTGACCACATTTACAGTTCATTCAATATTTAGTCAGCATGTTATAAATTGGTCACTGCATTTATTTATCTCAGCATTCAGTATTTATATCATGTTCAGATTATGTCATTGCTTATTTGCTTTGTTCAGTTATGATGTTATTTCAGCTTTACTCTATCCTACATGCTCAGTATCTTTCAAGTACTGACGCATACGTGTGCTACATCTTTTCGTGTTGTAGGTTCAGGTTCTCAGCATCCAGATCACGCTTAGATCGATTCCTGATCTTCAGTTCAGCAGCATCAGTGGTGAGTCTTCATTCTTCGAGGACTAGTGACATGTTTATCTTTATCGCTTTTAGTCTTTAGTTTCAGTTTTGTTAGATCTAGTTGGGGCATGTCCCAATATTTCTAGTCAGTTTAGAGGCTTACTTTCAGACATAGTTAGTTTCAGCCTAGTATGAGTTAATATATTTTGTATTAAACTTTCTTAATTATAGTATATGGGTATTCCCCATCTTTTCTTTATTTATGATTTTAGTTTCCGCATCAGTTATTTGTATTCATGTTAATTATTGTATGCTCATGATCATGCCAACAGGGTTAGCTTGGGATCACTTGTTGTCGTTGGTCCCGTGTCCGCGTCTCGGGGGTAGTCTCGGGGCGCGACAATATTTGTGGAGATTATTTTCATAAAAAAAATTATGCAACGCATTTTATTTTTAATACACTAAATCAAATACAACATAATGAATAATCACAGCATAACTAATGCACACATACCTAATATCAACATTATTAATACTCTATATTTATCATTATTCTAATACAGCCTACCTACTTATTGTGTTACAATTTGTTAGAATTTTTCTAACTTATTGTAAATTACATTTTTTTTGTAAAAGAATATGTCAATGATTCCAAAAGTTTAAACCAAGATCATAAAGACTCTTATAGCCCCTTAATCTATCCCCACCTTACTCTGCCATCCATTCTTAAAAAAATCACACAGAAATACGAAAATAGAATACACATAAAAAAGACTATTTGGTGAAAGAAAATAAAAAATTAGACTGAACACAAAGAGTGAAGAGTGTGAGATAGAGAGAGAAACTACATTAGAAAAAAACAATCATTTATTTTTCTCTCTCAAAAAACCACTAGATCCCCCACCAATCCCGTAAAGAAGGCACCAAATAAACAGATAACATTAATTACTATCGTATAACACGCTATATTACAATCGATCAAAATGATTTTTCATAGCCTCTTTGATACATACACGCACTAGTTTCACAAACAAACACTTTTCTTCTTCACTTCGTTATGTATCCTCATGCGCATTTAAAGAGGAAGGACAAAAAAGACATTTAACTTGAACTACTTATTAAGTGTGAAACAATCATATTTGAATTTGGCAAATTTTATTATATATCGCGATTGTAGAAGACATGAAAAACAATATATCGCGAGACCCCTGCTCGCGATCGCAGAGACTAGAGAAAAGGGGTTCATCGCAAACGTAAACCCACGGTTTGTGGCCGCCAAGGTCACGAAGAAGATAAATTGCAATCACGATACTGAGGGTCACAATCGTGAAGGTAAAAATGACCTACACCAAAAACTGAAAACCAACAACTCAAACTCAATAAAAAACCTCTGAATGGACCTTCGAGAATCTTTTAGAGTGCAATAAAAATAAACTGGACATGCTTGAGTATTCAAAGAGTATGGGAGAAATCCTTTCGGATGTCCTTTTAGTAATAGAGTGATGTTAGAAAGATGAGGTTGATGTTCTTATCGTCATAGTGATGGTGTGATAGTTCCATCTAAGGTTATAAATGAGAAGAAAGAGGAGGATGAGGTTTTACTATGAGAAATAGTTAAATGAGAGCCCTTAGGTTGTTCAGGAGGAGTTATTTTGTAGGAGTACATGGAGTTGTTAGAGTACTAACTTTGAATGTGGTGTTGTTAAACATTAGGTGGTTCTAAATATGAGCCCAATGTGGTGGTAAAGAGTAATAGTTTGGGATATAATTCCCTATAGGGAGGTATAGAACTTGAACCAAAGGATTTGGGTTAAGCTTGAATATAGTAAGAGCATACCATTAGAATCAGACCTTGGTAAGAGTAACTCCATTCCATACCCAGTCCAGTCGTCATTCGAGGGCGAATGATCCTAAGGGGGAGATATTGTAACACCCCAAAAATATTTTTGAATTAAAACTCGAACCATCCTTCGTTGTGAGTAGGATTTTACCAAGGAAATTAAAACTTCTTGAGTGTTAAGGTCACTAGATGTAGCACCTTGAGTTCCAAGAAGAACTAAAGAGAGTTCATTAAGGTCATTCCTAAGTTCCTTTAAGTTTTGGTTCAACTTCAAACGATCATAACTCCTAGCTCATGATGAGTTAGGTGTGCTTCCAAATACCGTAGGAAATATCTTCGGATTATCTTTCCAACGCCGCTGAGTTTGCGCGACTCCGAGTTTGTATGAGTGAGATATCCTCATTGGAAGTTGGGTTGTTTGGGTAAGAAATACCACTCCGGATTTTGGAAGGGTATTTTGGTTTTTTCCATACCCAATGACTTAATTTCATTTTTTGGTAATTAATTGGGGTCTAAACTGGAGTTGGTCAGTTTATGCTTTTGAGATTTGAGTTAGGGTTTTGAGAGAAGAGAAAAGAAGAGGAGAAAGGAGAAGAGAAGGCAATGAATCATCAATTCTTAAAGCTAAGATCGTGGATTTCATCCAGAGGTGATCCCTACAAGGTATGTCAGTTCACATAGCGTTGGGTTCATTCACCTATGCGCCAAACATGTTTATTTCAGTATGATTTTCGTCCTAAAAGGTTGAAACTTTGATGTTCTTGAGTTGTATTCTTGAATTGCTTTTGTTCTTGAATTTGGGATGAGATTGAGGAGTTCTTGAGAGTTTAAGGTCGATTTTAGAGTTTTGTTTTGATTAGATTCTTGTGTACATAGGTTGGGTATCTGAATCTATAAAGGAATTGAGAAAAAGAATCAATTTTAGGCAGATTGGGGTTAGAAAATGAAGAATTAACAAGTCAGGCAAATCTGGGTACTAGGTCCGCGTCGCGGACCTGTTCCTCAGGGTTGACAAAGTTGTCTTCACATCGCGGAGCGGTCACGGACCGGTCTGCCTCAAAATTTATTTCGTGACCAAATAATTTAATGCTTCTCCGCGTTGCGGACTTGCTTCCAGACAGTGATTTCTTAATCATTTTTCATGTTTAACTATCTAAAAACACTCATAAACATCACGAGATCTTTCCTATCACAAGTCACAAACTTGAATTAATAAATCAAATTCAAGGTAGAGTTGAGAGTCAAATTTTGAGAGTTCTTTCAAACATTTTTTAGAAAGTCCCTTTGAGTCTTTTTGAGGAGTCTTCTACAATTTCTAATAACTTGTTTCAAGACTCGAGCAAGTGAGTATGAGAATGAGGAGAATGTATTCATGAGTCTACTTTATAATCACGAGATCCTTCATATCATGAACCATAACTCTTGAATTCATAATTAACATTCAAGAGAGAGTTAAGAATAGAGTTCAAGGAAGCCTTTGAGTTCAATTGTTAATCCTTTGATTATATTTCTAATCATGGGAGTATTACATGTTACCCATGAAGTTCTTGAGTTGAATTGTTCATGCCCATAATTCTGCATGAACCCCATAAGTCGAACAATTTTGAGATGAGAAGTATCTTTGAGTCCTTGAGTTCAGTAGTTCATGCTCATAATTCTGCATGAACCCTCTGAGTTGAGCATTCTTGAAATGAGTACTATTATTGAAGTTGTTGAGTTCCAAGTATTTAGTTCTGTCTATGGTTATTGAAAACCTTGCATTGAGTCGTTCACGTCCATAATTCGGCATGAACCATATTTTAAGAAGTATTTTACAAATGTTTTAACTTTGTTTTAAAACTTAAGCTTTGAGTTGAGTAAAGAGTAAGAGTAAATAAGTTTATTTTTTAAAATGATATATGGGAACTAAGTATTCTCAAGAGTAAATGTTTTCACATTTAAAAGAGGAGGAAACTGAGATTGCAAAAATAGTTCTGAGCAGTTTGAGTAACATCTCTTTTTAGAGAAAGATTTTGAGTAATAATCTCAAACCACAGAAAGAGTTATGTTTTTAAACATATGAGCTGAGTTATTTTTGAGTAGTATCGAGCACCGATATGGGGACGAGTTTGGGTTTAGATAACTCACATCTCCATAAACCATGTAGCCATCATGGGTAGAAAAGATCATATTTTTTAGATTACTCCTTAGTGCTTTTTATCATAGACTAGTGGATCCACTTAGTTAAGGCGTTCTATATGACAACAAAGTATAGGACAGTTCTGGCAGCGTGGGAAAGACGTTGTATCATCACTTAGGCTCATAGTGGTGGTTGTCGGTTAGAGATACTCCCACAGAGTTATATTGTATTTTTATATACACTATGAGTATTATTGTATTTTTCAATACATTGAGTTGCTATCTACAGTTTTTACAGCTTTTCATATATATTGCATCTTTTACTATTGATTTATCCTTGAGTATCTTGAGTTGAGTACCTTCGAGTTGAGTATCTTGAGTTGATTTGTGCTTCACTGTGTCGAGTACCTTATTGTTGAGTTTCAGTGAGTTGAGAACCTTATTACTAAGTTAAGTATCTTATCCTTGAGTACTTTTGAGTTGAGTAAGTTTGAGTAGTTTTGAGTATCCTTGAGTATTCCCTGAGTTGATTAAGTTTGAAAAGATGTAAGTATGTTTCCCTTTTATCAAGTTTCAAGCTTATGTTATGCTTTAGAATTCCCCTTACATGCTCGTACATTCCATCTACTGAACCATTTGGCCTGCATCCTTTCATGATACATATTCAGGTATTCGGGATCATCAACAGGAGATTTGTTGCTACCATATGTAGTTCGAGTTAGCTATGGTGAGCCTCCTTGCTTCCAAAGGATTTCATTTACCTTTTACTTTATCAGTTGCTAGGATGTCATGGGTCTTGTCCTGATTTCCATCTTTGTCATTTAGAGGCTTCATAGATAGATAGTAGAGTTTGAGAAGTCTGTTTCATTTATCTTATTAAATGTATTAAAGACTTGAGTTGCCTATGTTGGCTAGTTGAATATTCTATTTTTATTTAGAGTTATTCATTTGAGTTAAAGATTTATAAGTTTCATGAATCTTATTTATTTTTTAAGCTTTGTATGCTTGAGTTAGTCTTCTGCTTGTGGTCAGCCAGGATGAGGGTTCGCTTGGAGACCAATAATGGTTCTCGAGTGCCCGTCACGTTCAGGGTGTAAGCTCGGGTTGTGACACTACCCCACTTAAATCGATATTTCGGACTCAATGGAATCATCGAATTTCTGAAAGAGCTCAAATTACGGAATTAGCCTCCCGGACCACTCTTATGGCTCAAAACTCAACTTCTCACCCAAACGCCCAAAACTCGATCTAAAGCTTTGGAAACCTTACCAACCACTCTACTAACTCAAACTCGACGTTCCGGAAACGATGAAACTGACAGAATATTCATACAATACTCGAAACTCAAAATGTTGACCCAAGTCAATCCTAACAAAAATTCTCAACTCAAGAGGGATTAAGTCACCAAAAACACACCCGATCGCCTCGGAGACCACACCAATCATTTCCGAAACACAAACTAACGTAAAAACGCTAGGGGAAAGGCAAAATGATCATTTCACAATTTCAAGTAAATTCACAAGAAATGAGACATCACAAGAACACATCATAATTTTGTTATGTGAGAAGGTTTGTCACATTTTATTATATTCTCACAGGTATTTGAAGAGGAAGGACCAAAAAAATATTTAACTTGAACGACTTATTAAGTACGAAACAATCATATCTAATGATAAAAAAAAATGTGTATAAATCTTTCCATTTGAAATATTAAAATCATAAAAACTAATCAATAATTAAACTAACAACTGAATACAATTTTTGAAAAAAGATTGTTGTTAGTTTAAGTAGGAGGGCGGAAAATGAGGAAAGAAAGAAAAAAAGACGTCATGATTTCATTATGTGAGAAGATTTGAATTGTTCTATTATATCCTCACAAATCTATTTATATATATAATAGGAGAGGAAAAAATACCACATGTCAGCACCACAAAAAATACATTTTTTAAAATTAATTAAAATTAATTAAATGGAAATAATTTTAAAACAATTTTAAAAATTATGGTGATGTAACTGTAAAATTAATCAAAATTCTTTCATTATTTAAATTTAACAAATGTAATTTCAATTACTATATGAAATATAATCTCATCCAAATTAGAGAGTGAATGTAGTATATTAGTTTTTATAATTAAAAAATTAATAACTTTTTAGCATAACTTTTATTATCGACGAAGGATGGAGAATGAGGAAAGTGCAATTTTTTTTAAAATAAATAAAATAAAGTAAAAATTTATATCAATAATTACCTAAGGTATAACAGAGATGATGGTAATCCTTCCCCTTCAACCATAATAAAATAATTTCACATAAAATAATTAAGAAAAAGGGCATACAATTAAGAAAGATGGCATACATACATGCATACAATACACTACTATACTTCCACTCAATTTTCTTTTATGATCTCAAGTGCAAACAATTTTTTTTTTGAATGTGATTGTTGTTACACATTTTTGAATATATATTTTGAAGAGTTGGTTTAAGAAGATGTGGATGATAATGTAGTTAAGAGTAATATTTTTTCACAGATATGGCTTATGGAGTTTAATTGTTCTTTAGGGATAAAGTTAGTTATCATTTGAAATTTAAATTTTAAATTAATTATTTAGTATTTTGTCATGGCTAGAACTTTCTTTTTATTTATAAAGAAATAATGTGGTTCTGCTTTCTTTCTTTTTTTTAATTTTTATGACTGAAAGATTTTTCTTTATATTATTTAATAAGGCATGTGATCGAGATGATATTTTAAATTTTAAAAAAGGAACAAAACAATCTCATTTTTCCTATGAAGATCCACTGTTTTTGATGAATTTTCTTACCAATCTGTTTTTAATATTATAGAATTATGTGTATTAATTAAAAACAATATTAAGAGTACTTTGCATAAATCATATTATTTTTTTGTCGTTATCTTCTTTAAATGTGTAATTTTTTTAAATAATTTAATTTTTTAGTAAAATAACCGCGCATCACGCGGATACGTATACTAGTGTTTGAATATAAAGAACAAAAAAGACATTTAACTTAAACTACTTACTAAGTGCGAAACAATCATATATGAATTTGATAGATCTTATTATATCCTCATATGTGTTTGAAGGACAAAAAAGTCATTTAACTTGAACTATTTATTAAGTGCGTTATAAATATAACTAAAATGAGAGGATTACCGTTAAGTATATATTTGACGCGTACTTAAACAAACAAACATCAAAGATAACAAACCCAAAATAAACATTAAAATAACCTCAAATATTAAAAAATTATAGAATAGAATAAATAAAAATAGTTATATTAATTTACTAATAAATATAATAATATACTATAATATTTACAACCGTTACGATTTATTTTCTTGATAATAAGTTGCTTGTTTTTATAGAATATATAACATGAATCTTTTTTTATACGTATGCAGATTTTTTTTAGAAAAAATCTAACAATTTAATAAAAGAAAAACGACAATAAAATTGGAATCTTATTGATCAAAAAAGTCGTTTGATAGAGTGCATTAAAAAAAATGAATGTATTAATTTTGTGTATTACTAGTATTTTATTTTGGTATATTTTTTCCACCTACGTATAACTAATGCATAATAAAAAGTTCTAATACATGCATGCATTACCATGATTAAAAACATAATTATCCCTCCAAATATTTTCCAAACCCTTTTTATCATACTTATGGAGGTCATTAAATCAAATACTGCAATCTGTATAAGAAATAATCTCAGCATAACTTATACAAACCGTAAACATAACTAATATCAACATTATTAATATATTATATTTATCATTATTCTTATATACCTTACCGAACGCGATAATTTTTCTTCTTGTTGGTTGTAAAGAAATATGCCATTGATTCCTAAAGTTTGAACTAAAAATCATAAAGACTTTTACAGTCCTCTTCACCTATCCCCCTTACCCTGGCCGGCCCACCCCCACCTTACCCCTAGAAAAAAATCACACAGAAAGACAGAAAATAGAATAGATACAAAAGCTATTTGGTGAGAGAAAACCAAAAAATCAAACTAAACACACAGAGTGACGAGTCTGAGATATAGAGAGAGAAACTACTTTAGTAAAAAGAACATACCTTTACTTTACTTTTCTCTCTCTAAAAACCACCAAATCCCCCCCCCCCCGCCCCCTCCCTTACCAACCTCACAGTTGATCAAAACCATTTTCCATAGCTTCTTTCATACATACACACACTACTTTCACAAACAGACACTCTTCTTCTTCACTTCTGTTCATACATATTTTATTTTATATATACGTATAGTCGTACATATAGATACATCTATATAGGTTTGTGTACAGAGAGAGAGAAAGAGAGAGGAGGAGGAAAATGGAGAGGTACAGTAGGACCCAAGCAATGGAGGGTGCACCGGTGGATCCGGTGTCTGAATGGGCTGTTCCAGGCGGAGAGACGGGGCTTGAAGGTGAGTTGTGGAAACTTGTTTGCTACATTTGAATTTCATGTGAATTTCGTTTGAATTTCACCCCAAATTGCTGCTCTCAATTTGGGTAATGTGGGTTTTTTTAACGATCCATTTTTTTTTGTGTTGATTTTCCTTAATGCAGAACCTATGTGGCAGTTATCACTTGGTACTGGACCAGAACCCTACCCTGAAAGGCCTAACGAGCCTGATTGTATCTATTACTTGCGTACTGGCTTCTGTGGTTATGGTGTGAGGTGTCGGTTTAATCATCCACGGGACCGTACTTCGGTAAATGAGTTTTTTTTTGCAACTTTTATTTTGGGGGTATGAAAAAAGATTGAATTTTTAGGGTTTATTTTGCTTGCGCACTGATTTTTATGTGCCCAATTGGGGTTGATCTTATGATTTGATGGGTTTTCTCTTGTGGGTTTTGTTCTAGATGTGTAAAGTTTGATCCTTAACTTTTTGTTGGACATTTTTGAATTTTGATGTTAAAATCTTGATAAGCATTGGTTTGAGTTATATTTGTACTAATTAGTGGATGGGTGTACTTAAAATCCTGCATTCACCTCTGGTGATTGAAGTTTAAGAGATATTTCTTTTGTTCAGATTTGTTGTTGTTGGTTTTTAGTTTAATCTGTGGCCAAGACTGGGAATTTTAACATGCATTTGGTTGTGTTGGGTTTTGTGAACTGAACGGCAGGTTTTGGGAGCGATGAGAGCTACTGGAGGAGAATACCCAGAAAGAGTGGGTCAACCTGTTTGTCAGGTAGGTTTTCCTTACATGCTATGCTATCAGTTTCAGAATGTTGGGTGTTTTATTGAATGATCAAATTCAGAAGAATATGTGGTTTCTGGATTAGGTTCTGGTTAGTTTAATCAATTCATCTGCTTGCTGTTGATTATGTGCTACGTAAGCTCTCATCTTGTTGGTACAATCAATTCGTCTTCTTGCTGTTGATTATGTAAAATGGGAGCTCCCATCTGGTTAATTTAATCAATTCGTCTGCTTGCTGTTGATTCCGTACTACGTAAGCTCCCTTCTTGTTAGTACAATCAATTCGTCTTCTTGCTGTTGATTATGTACTACGTTAGCTCCCATCTGGTTAGTACAGTCACTTCGTCTGCTTGCTATTGATTCTGTACAGTTTGAACTCCCATTTTGCTGATCATAATTCGTCCTTTTCCTTCTTTTGGATCTCTGATGTGCTAAATGGAAGCTTATGTTGCTCTTCAATCTGGTGTAGTATTTATAATTCTCTTAGACTTGCCATATATCTTTCAGATGCATACTGGAAAGACTCAATTTGCCTGATTTGTCTGTGATAATATTCGTCATCTTGCTGTCTGATAAGTGATAAGTGCATGAACTTCTTTTCCTGTTAGACATGAATTCGTCCTTTGTTCCTTGATCTGGAAATTTTCCATTACCATGTTTGCGAATTCAACTCTAAATTAAAAAATTTCCATATCTGATAAAAAAATATCACGCAAGGCCCGGGTGTACTATCCTCGATTGTCCATGTAAATTTCAATTTTGGCCCACAGTTTCATCCCTTCTATTGATCATTTTCTTGATAATATCTTTTGTCCATGTTCTGCAAGTGTTTTTATTGTTCATGATAATAATACATTTTTAATCAACATTTCCTGATGTTGGAAAAACACGCATGGTTGAATTATCTATATTACTTTTTGTTTTTGTTGTCTCTGTAGCAGGAGATGTTTTTTCTTCTTGGTGAGCATTTTATTTTTTGTACTTCTGCTAATGCTGTAAGTTCTACTTATAGGGAATGCATTCTGCATTGCTTGTTTGTGCTAGTAAATCATGCTTCTATTTTTCATTTCTTTTGTATTTTGGAATTCAATGACTGTTCTGAACATTTAGTTTGAGTAACTGGGTTTAGCTCACTTCTCATCATTGGAGTGTTAATAATTCTTCTGTTGGAAAATGTGCTTCCACTATATGCCAGTTCCCCATGGTTCATATGTTGATTTAGTCTGAGGAGTGAAGGTTTTCTATCCTTGACATAAAAATTCTCTTTATTTGAAACTTTTATTAGGTAATCCTTCTCATTTGATTCTATCATTCTATGTCATAGACACTTCCCGTTTGCGGTTCCTATTGATTGCATCTCTTGATTACGTTTCTGTGCTTTGCTGCTTGTTTGTTTTTAAAATAATCTCATGTTTTCCATCCACTTTGGAACTCCTGTGTGGTGTATCAGAGTCGTTGTCTCATTAATGTACATTATTATCATTTCAGTTTCATGCTGAAGATGTTTCTCTTTGAATATCCTCTCTGCTAATTTATCAATTCTATCTTGGAAAAGGCTCCCACCTGTATGTTGATTAGATTGCTTTGCAATTGAACACCAAAAATTCAGTACCTTCTCCCAATTTTGTGGAGTCGACTGCATTTTGATGGATTCGGCTTTCTATGATTTGTCTCAAATGTTAAAGTAGCTCATCTTTCTTACTTTTAGTTGATCATCAAAGAAAAAAATTGAATATTGTATCTTTTTTTTATCAAAGAATGTTATATCTGCTTTTCTTTATCTTTATAAGATTTGTTCTGTACTTAATACTTAATACTTAATATGTTCTCAAATGATAAGCCACTGTCAAATGCTTGCTTAAAAATTATGATTTTCCTATTAACTGTTGAATGTGCAAACAGTTGCTCAGCCAAAAGTGACTGGTTATGTGTCCTGGTTTTCTGGCGACTTCTATTTTGGATATTTTCATATATAAACCTACATTTTCATTGCAATAATGCTAGTTGTTTCTGATTCTGATTTGCAGTACTATATGAGGACAGGAATGTGTAAGTTTGGTGCTTCATGCAAATATCATCATCCAAGACAGGGAGGTGTATCTCCAGCACCGGTGACAGTTAACGTTTATGGCTACCCGCTGCGTCCGGTCTGCCTTCTTTTTGTTTTCAATCAGTCTTTCATCTGATTATTTTGTTTTGTTCCGTTCCGTTCCTTGTGTTTTCTTTTCTTTCTTTTGGTTTTACTCCTTGAAAAAGTTTCAGTATGATTGTTTCCTTTTGAGTTGGCTCATAGAGTTTCTGTCACAGGGGGAAAAGGAATGTTCGTATTTTGTGAAAACAGGGCAGTGTAAATTTGGCGTCACTTGTAAATTTAATCATCCACAACCTGCTGGAGCACAAGTGAGTGCACCAGCAGCTGGACCTGGACCTCTGACTGCGCCAGCAGCTGTTCCTGCACCACACATTTATCCAACGGTGCAGTCTCCTTCTGTTCAATCAGCTCAACAATACGGGGTAGTTTCTGGCAACTGGCCAGTTGCAAGGCCTACTCTACTTCCTGGTTCATATATCCCTGGGACTTATGGTTCTATGCTTCTTCCCCCAGGGATGGTTCCTCTACCAGGTTGGACTCCTTATCCGGTAGGTACACCATAAATGCTTCTTTCATCTGTTGATGTATACAATTTTTCTGGATGCACCGACTATCCGCTAAGTTTTAATTATGCGATATAGGCCCCTATTAATCCAGTTCCCTCCCCAAGTACTCAACTTGCTGCTGCAGCAGGCCCCATGTATGGGCTTTCTCAACTATCTCCTTCAGCACCTGCCTACACAGGACCATATTTATCTGTTCCTTCTGCCGGTCCTTCTAGCAGCAGTCAGAAGGAGCATGCATTTCCAGAAAGACCTGGACTTCAAGAATGTCAGTACTACATGAAGTATGGGGACTGTAAATATGGATCTTCTTGTAGATACCATCATCCACCTGAATGGAGTGGACCTAAAACAAGTTTTATCCTCAGTGCTATGGGCCTCCCTCTTCGTCCGGTGAGAATCTTTGTGTGCAATCCTTAGATTGAAATTCTACGTATGGGTCAGCACATCAGTGTTTCTAATTTTTTTTTCTAAAGCATTCTCCATGAGTCCATGTTAAATTTGACCTTTAAATCTGGTATTACATTACTATTTGATAGACACTCCTATAAATGCATGAAATAGGAAAGAAGACATTATGTGTCCTAGGATATTTAGGATTAAGCAGTGCACTACTAATTGTGATGGTATATTGCATGAAGTGAAGAGTGTTTGAATTATTGCATCAGACAGCTTATACAAGTAGGTATCTGCATTTGTTGACATTGTTACTATAAGAGTGGGCAGGGCTACTTTTTGGAAGGACAATTACTTAAGTTGGGAAATATTATTTGACTTTGTGATGGAATATGTTGAATTTACTTGTTTCAAAAGAGTTGATTGTCAAGGTTAAATATGGTATTATTAGTTTGTCATTTGCGGTGCAGTAATAATTGAAAAAAGATGATTACTTTTCTTCTTCTCATATTTGAGGAAGATACTTTTCAAGCAACTAGGAAATTGCTTATGAGGGAGGTTCTTGGGTTTTTACCGTGCAAAAGGATTACGTAGGATGGTTGCTTTTCTTTAAAAAAATAGACAATTTTTTTGGATATCAGATTCACTGACGTATTCTCTTAGGAGAAACTACAGATAGTAAATTGAGGAGTGTTGAAGGATACATGGGCTGAAGATGCTACATACTTGTTGAAAGTACATATTAGTTCTGATGATGAAATGCTGGTCTTAATAGCTCATGCTCACAGTTATTTCTGGCCAGTTTTGGGTCTATCGACAGACAATCGATGTTTAGATTTAAACCAACATACTACTTTCAAACTGATGACACCTTAGTGAATCAGCAGTTGGTCATACTATCTTGTTGTGCCTGTTTTACCCAGATCTGTGTGGTTGTTGCTGCAGTCTGACCTTTTAGTGCTGTCTCCTAGGTTACATAGAATTTGGCGAACATCCTTTCTGATAATTTTGCCCATGGCTCTTATGTTTCAATTATGGAGTTCTGTGACTGTTGCAACTATATCTGATATTGAGTGAGGATGTCCAAGAAGAAATTATTGATTTACTGATTTTTGAATTAGTTGTTTCAATGTTTTTTCTGTAAGAAATTCATGCATTTTGTTTGCATGTCTAAAAAACTAGGACGTTAGGGAGAGCTTTTGATAGATTTGTAATTCTAATATTTGTAATGCTTTGATCCAGTTAAGTGGTGTTTACTTTAATTTTATTACAATGTGAACGATCTGTTAGATACTGTACATGCTCCTTAGGCATTTCTCTGCTATTCTCTTCATATCAACTCGGGATATATAAATGGGTGACATCATATGAAGTTTCATTGGCTTGGTATTATAAAATATCATGCTTTTGTTCCTGAAGCTTGCAGATGGTGAAATCTTACCTACTCTTCTGGGAACTACCGAACTTCTCTTAACTTGTCTAACAAAATAAATTACTGAACTTGAGTGCATCTTATTTAGGAGTCAAAATAGCTTTTCCATGTGCCATGTTTACTTGGATTTTGAATTATCTTCGGATGTGTTGCTCATCACTGACAAAAAAAACATAGATTCTGGTAAGACTGCAACATGGGATGTGTGGGCAGGGGAATATTATGAGTTTGAACACTGCTGCAGACCAAAAGCCTGGTACTATCCACCATGTTTCAAACTATCTGCCAGCTGGCCTTTGGGGGATTTATAGCTCCCCGTATTTTGTGATCTTATACTTCGTTCTGCTTTTAAAAATCAAATATGAAACTTCATACACCTTAAAGTTCAGATGAAGAAAAGTAGGATCCTGGTACGAAACGACCCCCTTTGCCCCATTAGTCTAATGCCATACATTCCATAACATCTTTGCTATTTATGCTTCTCCAAGTCTTGCATGATTCATTGATATAACAGTCTTTGTGATGGTTGTGGGAAGCAGTAAAATTGACATTTTGGCAAGAATCTTGGTGCTCAACAAGTGATTCCGTAAATATGTGTATTCTGGATATGAGATGCATCCCAGCCTTCATAGACTAAGCCATCAGCTATTAGTCATCCCTTCCATGAAGTACAAGTGGCATATTGTTTTGTGATTAAGTTTCAATGCTGTTTTATATACAGACTGTTAAAGTTTCTTTGCTAACTGAATGTGCTAGGAACTAACTTGTCTTTTCCTTTACCTCTTCCCTTAATGACCGCATTTCTTGCTGAAGTCTGTTAGTATTTAAAACAAGTGAATTCTGTAGTTGAGTTCATACACTGTTTCGGTGATTTGGAAGATTAATTTTGTTTGTGTTCCTCTGAATGGTTTTTTCAGGGTGCACCAGTTTGCTCTCACTTTGCACAAAATGGAGTCTGCAAGTTTGGGCCGTCTTGCAAGTTTGACCATCCAATGGGAATGAGTTATAGTTCATCTTCTTCTTCTCTTGCTGATATGGCTGTTGCTCCTTACCCTGTGGGATCTGCTGTTGGTACTTTGGCTCCATCGTCGTCATCCTCAGACTTGCGTCCTGAAGTCATATCTGGATCTGGCAGGGATGGGTTCTCTACCCAAGTATCTTCCATGAACACTTCAAGCGGTTCAATTGGTTCAATGTTTTCAAAGGGTGGTCCTGCTTCTCATTCTGGTGTTCAGCAATCTGTACAGAGTTCAAATCCTTCTGGTGGCAGCAGCAGCGCAGGCCATGGAAGTGAGGCTCGCACATCAAATTGAGAGAAGATTGAGTGATCACATTTTTTCTGTTGCTCAATGATCACATGACGAGCACTTTATTTTTGGTGATAGTCCCTTTTAGGAGGATTTTATCCAAATTAGTCACACCTTGCTTCTTTCAATATTCAGATCTAGCAGACACTCTAGTTCTGTCCACCTCCACCTGCTGTTCATAAGGCCCACCCACCTCTTTACCTCATTTCGAATAAGTGATAATCCATCCTTGAAAGGTCCAACTACCCTCAGTAGAGGTTTGTAGCTAGTTTCTGAATAACAAGAAACAAACACCACCTTCCATCTTAGATATCTGCAACCATTCCCCAATTTTTGGACCTTGTTGTGGCTATTTATGTTGTAGTCTTTTTTAGGGAGCGAAAACATCACTCCTACACCCTTGTCCTTTGAAATTTAGGCTGTCTTTAGTCCCCTCTTCAAAATCGGAATGAAATACCAAGGTCTTGTTGTTTCTGCTTGGGGCTTTATTGTGACGGAACAGCTGAACTTACAGATTCTGAACCAGACAATGTTTTATTGTCTCTTTATGGGATATTTGATCAATACTTGTGTTGTAATATGAAGAATTGCTCGAATTTACAGTTGAAAATATCAAGTAACAACTTTGACTTTGTAAGAATTGCTTCCTTTTTCTTTATCATTTTCAGTCTTTATTTGTTGCTAGTATAGATTAACTTGCTGTAAATAAATGGTCTTACTATTGCTAGAGTAGGAAGCAAAATAATTCATTCAATGAATCATATGGTAAAACATTTCTCCTTCTCCTAAATCAGGTCATTGTTGGGTGTGTTTAGACTTGAGAACTTGTTGGTCCAATGTATAAGTTACTACCTTTAAGACTAAAGTCGTACTTCAATTTTGTGATCTTAAACTTGTGATATTGAATTGGAAAACTTTAATTTTTGTGATCTTAAACTTGTGATATTGAATTGGAAAACTTATTAAATGATATACATGCTCTAGGTTTTGGACGGCAGGGGCATCAATGTCCAAAAATATAACGAAAGGTATCCGCATACCATATTTATCCTTTTTTCCAATATAAAAATAGATACTCACAGACTAAACTGGAAATAAGAGACCTAAGTTGAGACGGAGAGAGTACTAATCATACGACTCTCTCGTGCCACATTGGCAATGATTTTGAATAATCTTTTTACTTACACAAACAGATCTTTTTTGGTATTAAATAAAACGTAAGTTGTATTTTTCTTCCTTTCAATTTTCAGTTTTGCTGTTATACTAAAGAAGTTGCTGTTGGTTAGACAAGACTAGTAAAGTGTTGTACAAATCCAATTGGAGATTGCATGTAAGTCTACAACTTCGTCTCATTTTGCTTTGTACGACTTACTAGTATATCACTATCATCTTAGGACCCTCGACAGATTTTGGAAGCATTTTTAGAAATTTTTGTGGCTAAATATGTTTAGCTATAAAATTTGTCTACTTCCTCCCTCCGGCTACGTGTTGCATTTTTCGAAACTCAGTTTGACTAATTTTCAAAATTAAATTATGTTACATTAATTTAATATTTTTTTAAAAAAAAATTAGATATTCAAAAACTATACAAAAAATACATCAGTCAAAGTTCTTATAGTTTGACGCTAAAAAAGGAAACCATGACAATTAAAAATGGGCAGAGGGAGTAGTTTTTGGGACAAAATATAGCTACTGGTTTCTTTTTAAATTTTAAACTTACCAAAACTTTCTATTTTATAAAAATAATTCATCTATTTATCACCCCAACTAATTCCTATCTACCATTTTTGGTCATCTGATGTTTATCATGAAGAGATTGTTGGTAAAATATTGGAAGATTATAGTAAAGTATAACTATTACTATCATTATTATTACTATTTATTTATTTTCACTTATGGTTCTTCGTAACTAATTATAGTGGCTAGTAATTGTGTTATTAGTAGTTTTTATTAAAATATTGTGTTATGATTTTAAAGATAATGTATTATCTAGTTCATTATAAAAATAATAATTTTGTGCCAACCTTATGAATATTTTTTTAATATTGTTTTTAAACTTAAGGGATGTAAGTCATGTATAATTTCAGGTTTTCCAAAACAAATAAAATCAAAGTGAATAATATTTTTAGACACTATAGACAAACACATTCTGAAACATCAAAACATACGTCACATCCCAAAAATATTGAAAAATTTCGACCAATTTTCAGTATGATATAGTACTATACACACATGCATAGTTTTACAATTATATTGTGCTTCTTTCCTAGAATTGGTCAAGTGTGGTAAAACAACAATTATTGTAAAAATAATAAGCTTGTTTAATAATGAGCATACATGATGTTTGTTTCCTGGAACCAATGTTGTTGTTATACTTGATCGGTTCTGAACTGTCAAGTGACGATTGCATCATTTCTTAAATAAATTGAAAACATTGAATAAAAACATAAAATAATATCGAAATATTTTTCACTTGACAAAATCCATACTTAAAAATATCATAGTACTATTGTTACATTACAACTTTAAGACACCAAAAACTAGTAAAAAAAGAAAAAGAGAAGTAGGAATTAATTAGGTTGGCAAAAAAGTACATTAGATGGAATTACACTGAAAATAAAATAAAATATATCAAAATAGAGTAGTAGTGTATCCAAATTCAACATCACCAAAAGTAGTAGCAGCAGCATTAGTAGTTTCATGATTAGGCATCATCATCAGCTGATCATTAATATTATGATGATCAAAATTAGCTGCATTATTATTAATCTCCATGTTTGGATAATAATAGCTTCCATCTGCGACGTCATCCATCATTTGATTCATGTTGCTATTATTCATCATCGTCATGGCTGATAACTCACAAGTACTCTCCCATGACGACATGTATTTTTCCTCATCGAAAAATCCATTAGTACCATAAAAAGTGTTTTGATGATCATTGTTCTCTTCTTCGCTATTTTTTATGATCATTTTACTCTGAGGAGTAGTAGAAGAAGGTTGTTGTGGTGGTGGTTTCAAGCAGCTATCGGGAACAATGCAATCTAATAAATAACCTGAATTTGTATTATTCATGTTATCACTTAAAAAGACGAAGCTATTGTTCTCGTTAGGTGATGAGCCATACGACGATGACTCGTCAGAATTGGTGGTGGTGGTGGTGGTGGTGATGATTTTAGTCTTGGTGTTCTTGATAACAACGTTGTTACTCATAGGAGTATTGAAGTTGAAATGTGTGTTAGGGTTCAACATGTTTTGGACATGTTCAAAAGGTGAAATAAGTGAAGGGAAATTAGTATTAGCACTATCAGAAGTGTAAATAAAATTAGTCCTAGCTTGAGTTCCTTTCATAGAAAGTGCGGCTCTATCGTAAGCCAAAGCAGCTTCTTGAGCGGTATCAAACGTTCCAAGCCAATGTCTTTCTTTAGTCGTGGGGTCACGGATTTCTGCCGCATAACGACCCCACGGCCTACGTCTCACTCCAAGGAACCGACCGGGCTCGGTTTGTTTACGACGTCCTCGTTTCTCGCTCGGCTGACATATGGCTGTGTTACGTTGTAACCAAGAATAACCTGTTGGTGTTCGGATTGGTTCGAACATGCCAAATGGTAATTGATTATCTGATGATATTGGTGTGGAATTATTATTATTATTATTAGAAGAAGAAGACATAGTTTTTTTCTTTTTTTTTGATGAAATAAAAGTTTGGGAATGAATAATGGATAGTGGTGTGTGTGGTTTATAGCTCTTTTTAAAGAGTGTTGGGCCATGATTATGGGGAAAGGGAAAAGGACAATGTGCACGTAATTTACTGTTTAAAGATTTTGATTATTTAGTTTTTTTTTTTTTTTCCCTTTCTAACAACTTTTGGATTTGTTACTAGTAACAAGTATCATGTACACTGTGTTTAAGTACTTTTAGTTTATCAACCCTTCTGTATGCCCACACCACCTTCACCCCCATCACAATTTAACCAATTTAATGAATAGATCTTTACATGTAGTATTCTTACTAGAAAAGTATTGAAAAACACTTCTAAACTCGATGCAGATTGTCATTTCATCTTCAAACTATCGATAGTTTTAAAAATATCTTTTTATTTGATTAATTGGACTTAAATATACCCTCGATCTTGCAACATGAGTGATATACATCTCTCGGCTTTTTATTAAGAGTTTCATGCTTTTACAAGAGTTTGAGACCACTTGCTATGTCATGTGGCAGATCGGGGATATATCGAGGGTGTATCTAAGTTTAGTTAGTCAAATAAAGAGGTGTTTTTAAGACTGACAATAATTTGGGGATTAAACTAATAATTTACACTAAAGTCAGGAGTGTTTTCAATACTTCTCTATTCGTATTCTGAAATCATATATACTTTATTCGATTTATATTAAGAGGTGTTTTTATCTTTAATTTGTTTTTATTGTGTTTCATGTAATCAAGAAAGTATTAGTATTTGTTTTCTTTCAAATTATCTCTATTAACCATTCAAAATATTTAAAATTAAAGTATCATATAAGTCTAGAGGAAAGAAAGGGAGTAATATATACAAATTCTCATTCAAATTTACTAATTAAAAATTAAAATACTAACATTGAATATGTGCAAGTTTTTACCTCCTTGATTCTCATTAATGAAAAAGGTGAAAAAGGTAGAGTAGTATATGTGCGTTTCCTTTAGGTCTCTTCTCTATATTCTTTTAATATTATATTGATATGGTGTTCACATTAGCTTGAGCTAATTTCAAATATTAATACTCTATTATATTGGCTTCTTTTCCTATTTTTTATCAATATTAATTGCTCACGAATAATACCAAGGGATCACCAAAGCTAGTTTAGACCGATCAAAAGAAATTAACTAACATTATTTTTTAATTCGATAAATCTCGATAAAAATAATAATTAATTAACACATTTTTTGACGCACTTGTTTAGAAATATCCTTTCAAATTCAATATATCTCGATTATTGACACTACAAAAAAAAACTAATATTAGCTACAAACATCCTCTTTAATCTATCGATATTTTATTTGTAGCTAATGAAAATCTATCGCTAATTCTGCAAAATAGAGGATCAATGACAAATTTTACTGTATAGTTATAAAATTTATCGATCGCCAGATCTCGTATAGTGAATTGCTTTGATATATACTTGTAGTGGTATATATAGATATAGACTATAGAAGCCACGGAAGAATGTTGGAACCTATTACTAGCATATACTACATTTCTTTTTTTATCCAAAAAAGATAAAATGTTTTTGGCCTCATATGAAAAATATTTACCTAAACATTTTTTAATCTTTTCTGTGGTTAAAAACGGGATTATGGACTTGTCTAATTCAAATTAATCTTCCATATATATAAATGAAGTGACAGTTTTTACTGCCATAATAAAACTAAGTAATAATATAAAAATCCAATGAAAATTTTAAAATACAGAAGTGTACGTGTTTATTATGTCACACTAAAGAGAATAATAAATTGAAAATCAAATGGTTAATTAAAGTGTCTTTTAATGGGGATTATCTCTTCATCGTATCCGATGAATAAATAAATAAATAAAGAAGTACACTCTTTAGCTGGCATAAATACAAAGTTAATTGTAAAAGGAAAATTTACGTAAATTTCACTAGTTTAGTAGTTAATTATATTTAGATATATTTAAGTTTGCAATATTACATATTTTACTAGATTTTGGGTTGTCCAGATACTTCCAAATACATGTATCTGGTGATATATGGGGATTATAATTATATGTAATTTGTTCTAGATACACTGCATCAAAGTAGATTCACGTGTATCTAGAAATCGAGATACATAACAAATCACGCCTCCCTCGCTTCTCTCCCATATCGCTCGTCACTCTCCCATTATCCAGTATTTCAGATAATGCATCTATCTAGTGTGTATCTTGTTCAGATACATACGAATCTCGCTCGCCTCCCTCCTCATTTCGCTTGCTTCTCTCCCTATTTTTATGTATTTGGTAGCAAAAATACATGTATCTAAGTGTATTTTTCTCAATATATATATCGTAGGAAAATCTTAATTAGTGATAGAATACTTAATATTTTAAAATAGGTAATAATAGTAAATACGGTAGTAAAGTATATCTAATTACGTAGCTTTTTCTAATTGTAATAGTGTTGGTGAAAATTTTAATCTCACTAAATTTATTCATAATTACTCTCACTTTTACTTATTTACTATTTCAAAAATAGATTTTTATTTTTATTTGTCATTTTTAACATACCATTGTTCACTTTCACTTATCCAATATTTCATAGATTTTCACTTTTACTTGTCATTTTTAACACATTTAGGAAAAAAATAATTAGTTTTTCTTATTTTGCTCTCCTAATTACTTACTCCCTCCATTCCTATTACTTGTCAAATTTTGACTTGACACACTTATTACGAAAATAATGGTTGATATAGTGCGTTTACCATTTTATACTATTGATTGATAGGGTACCAAACATATTTACTAACTACAGTTTTCAAAGACATTAACTCAATATTAATAAATTGAAGATATAATAGGAAAAAGAAAATTGTTGTAAAAAATGACAAGTAAAAGGCGAAATCGAATTTGGAAATATTTGACAAGTAAATAGGGACAGAGGGAGTATTTCACAATACTTAAGACTGTATATCAATTAATATGAACATTATGATAAAAATACTCATATTAATCATTATTTCTTAAGAGACGCACAAAGTCTAGACTCTAGACTTTAGAGTAAACAAGTAAAAGTGAATGAAAGAATATAAAAAAAAATTATTTTTTTCTCATATTTTACCATTAGTATTAATGACCTATCCCTAAATTAATTATATATATATATTTAAAATTTATAATATTATGTACGTTAATATAATAAAAATTAAAGATTCCGTTATGGTTAATCATTTTTCCACTTACTTCCAAAAAGAAATGTTAAAAGCGCGTACTCAATTTTTGTCCACATAGTCCTAGATAATCTCAAACGTTTGAATTTTGCAAGTAAAAATTGTATTTATTCACTTTGGATTATACTATAAAGCACCGCGTTATATGCAAGAAAAATATCAAAATGAAATTCTTCTACACACTTGTCTCCTCAATTTTATTTTATTTTTTCAAAGAGGCAGTTAAAAGATATTCTTCACGTTTAAGTGCCAAATAAAATTATTATTATTATTAATTAGTAAAGCATTCAAATATTGAAAATGAATAATAAAATTGATGTAAAATAAAAATTGAACAAGTAAAAGGAGAATATTTATTTTTGATATAATAAAATCGTAAAAAATGAACGGAGGAAGTATTATTATGTAACTTCAATAAATTACTAATTAAGATCATAAGATACCAACAATGGAAAGATAAGTATGCCATGCATGTTACACAACCAAAATAAAAGGGGATATCGAGAAAAAAGCACACAAGTCAAAGCTCTATCTTTTCTATATTTTTGTCATTTCTATAGGCTTCACGCACTAACTTAACCATCATTGTTTCCACAGGATTTAGTGTGTCTTTTTTTTTTTTTTTAAATAAAAATAAAAATAAATCTAACTTACATACATGGATACAATAAACTATTTCTACATTACCAACATAAGATATGATGCAATCGTGAGACTACTTCATCCTTAATCATAAATTTTAAATTTGAGTGTTGGATATGGAGAAAAATTGTCAGGAGCGTCACCCCTAAATGGACTTTGCAGAACACAATTCGAATTTAGTTGGGGCTCCAATGTGGACTCTAGACACCAGGTGGAAAATCAAATAAATAAATTATTTCTACATTATCAATGCAATTTAACATATTGTAATAAGGCATACATTCAAAGGTGTGACCTAGTGATCAATGAAGTGGTTGACAATCCTGAGATCTCAAGTTCAAGACTCAACAAAGACAAAAAAAATACTAGATGATTCTTTTCATCTATCCTAAAAGCTGGCTCGGACACTACGATCATATATTTTTTTGGTAATAAGTCATTATTTTTTTATTAATATAATTAGTTACCTATAATTGGTCTTTTAAACTAATAATCTAATTGTATATACAAATTTCTATTGTTAATGTACTAACATTAAACTCTTTCCTTTTCCCTATACCTTTCCCATTGAGTAAATGGTTACAAAAAAATTACATTTTTTTAAAAATTAAATAGAATATAACAAGTTATTGATTTATTTTCTTAATTTATCTAGTTTTGTGGGAGTATTTTTGTCAGGGCTTACATTTCTAGGCAATGATTGAGATAATTAAGATGATCAAAGAGATTATTTTATGCAATTGCAATTTATCCAAGGATTAAAGCATCTTCACATTGAAAACTCCCATTTCAACATAATAACCACTTTATAATCATCATTAAGTGGTAAACCATATGAGTTTTAAGTTATATACATGGTTAGTAAAGGAAACAAATGTTTACACTATTATATTTTCTTTATTTGTGGTACCAGATAATCTATTTATTTTTAAAAAATTACAAATTTCACATTTTAATTAAAGAATTACCTATAAATATTTTGTGAATAACCTTTAGTGTAGAAATCTTTTTGCCATATATATAACTTAGACTCTAAGTTTGTATATTAGACACGTGTCTTACATTTAAGCACCTGATTTACCTACATCTTTGAAGGAGAATTTTCACCACAAAAAAACCCTAATAATTATTCATAGTAAGTCTTAATTCACTGATATTTCAAACTCAAATTTTATTTTTGTAAGTTATAACTTCATGGATAAATATCAATTAAGAAAATGTAGCATGGTCAAAGTTAGGAAATTTTCAAAGAATCACAAAATAAATAAAAAATCTAATCAATGAGAAAAACAAAGTTTAGAGGGAAAATTAATATTATTTTTTTGTGTTCAAAAAGAGAGAAATTCTCTAAGCAATTTATGGATCTCTGTCTTGTCCAAAAGTGAGTTATAAAAGGCTATAGTCAAAAGGGAAAAAAAATAAGAGTGGAAAGCAACAAGTATCAAAACTACTCATAATAAGCAAAAATAAATAAATAAATTAGTAGTATAATTAGTGGGAGGCACTAATTAATTAGTCCATTACCTAAGCAATTCTAACATGACACTTTTAACTTTTCTTGACTCACATGCTTAAATGGCATTGGGAACAACATAAACCCCCACCCCAACACAAAAAGAAAGAAAAAAACACTAATCATAGTCATAAAATCAAATAAATTTGGTCAACCCCTTTTTATGTCTTTTTGTTACTATGATTTCTTAATTCTATATAATGCTTTGCCACCACCCTTCTGGTCTTTGAAGTGACTTTATTACATAAAATTATTGAACTACTATTATAAGTTTAGGAGTGGGACAAATGTGAGAATTGGGATATGATTAAAAAAACAAAGACATTATATAATTGAGGGTTGATTAAAATATTAATCTCTTGTGTGACATGGACAGAATCTATGATGCTTGACTCATCCACTAAATATTTATTCCCCTCTTAAGTTAATTCATAACTTAAATATATAAATGATTTATCGCTAATTCATCACTAAATAAAATTAGTTATGAATATTACTATTTAGGTGTAAAAATTCTGTCTTGTCACTAATTTTAATTTGTTTAGTGGTGCACATTAAATTAAACACTAAGAACAAGAGATTGTTCTTGTGAAACTACTCAAGTGTAGATATGAGATATTAATAAATCAGTAGATATATATAATAACACTATATCCATTTCATTTTGTAGTACTAGGTGATATTTTACTACACAAACATCATGCATATAAAGGGGCATAACACATGAAAATGTGTCTTTAACTTAGTTTCAACTATGTCTATATCTATGTCATTCAATTTCAGATGTGCACAAATAGATGCTTAAACTATCAAAAAGTTGAAAACATATGCAACCTACATGAAAATTTGTGTGAGATGTACACGTTCTACATGACATATCACGTGTATCTATTTGTACAATTTTATAATCCTAATTTAAATGCCTAGTTATACACATCTAAATTGAAAAACATAAATATTAATTAAAACCAAATTAATTTAAAAATGCACTTATGCATCATACCTATAAAGTTCAAACCGAGAAGACCATATATGACAGCCACATACATTGCCAAAATACTATACTATAAAAACAATCCCTTGAACCACCTATTTCTTTATTTCTCGCAAATTTTAGATAAATAATGCTATTAAATATCTCGTATACATTTTGACACCTCTTCTAGATAAAATATTATTTTTTATTAACTTTGGAATTATATAAACATAAAGTTTAATTTTTGAAAAATCAATGAATAAATTCATATTTAACATTTGAAAAGGATGAATAGTTGGTCAAGGAACATATGAAAAGATGTGAACCACTTGGGGTTTAATTAGATAATAGAACAGTGATCATAAGTTGAAATTTCATAAATTGAGGGGTTTATGTTTTTGGATATTATTCTTGAAAAATAATTAATAATAATAAGTGGGGGCCTCTCCTTTTGAAATTTTAATTGAGCTTCTATACTGACAAAGGAAACTTATACATGTGTAGGAGTCAGATTAGAATTTTGCACATTCTTCAAAAAATTGCACACACTTTTGGTGTAGCAATATAAAGTAGTACTAGTATACTACATATAGTATAATAAAATAGTTAAATAAAATTAGGGTCATCCGGAATTTAGGGATAAAGATTATTATTATGATATGACATTCTAAGCCAAGGACTTGAGAACATGAGACCTTGGACTTTGACGGGATACGATTTTTTTTGCTTTCTTTGACCAACCACATAGAGCTTTACATCAACATGGCTCCAATTACAACTTAATGCTCTCATCAAATTTCTATCCTCAAATATTACTTTCTCAATTTTAATTTATTTGTCTTCTATTTTCTTTTTTTTGTCTATAGGACATATTTTAAGATAAAATTAAAAGATATTTTGATACACTCGATAATATCTTTAACTTAAGATCACAAAATTCTTAACTCTTCTTTACTTTCTTAAATATAGAATGACTTGGGAGACCCCATCTACCCACACACACGCGTTTGTATATTTGGTTTTGTCTGCCCTTCTTTCGAAGAGTTGAGTCAGGGAGTGAGGAGCTATGAAATAGTTTCATACGTTATATCTATTTCTATCAATAGTTTGCAGATTTTGTTTCCTATTTAATTTTTGTTTTATTTCCATGTTTTGAGATAAGATTCAAAGAATTTTGATCCCTTATAATATCTTTAACTTAAGATCACAAAATTCTTAACTCTTCTTTACTTTCTTAAATATAGAATGACTTGGGAGACCCCACCTACCCACACACACGCAAACACGCGTTTGTACATTTGGTTTTGTCAACACTGATAAGCGAAGAGCTTAAGGTCAGGCAAGACAGTCTAAGAAGCTATGAAATAGTTGCCTCAAAATAAGGGGTTATATATGATTTTACATTTATAAACAACTTTACAGATTTTTGTTTACAAATCTTTGAAAATTTATTTTCATTTCCATGAAATCGTGGAGAAAACATGTCCAGTCCAATGAATTTTGATCCCTTATCTCTCGGCACGAGAGGGAACCAACAGTCGTGTTATAATACAGGATAGCTGAGATAAAAACTATGTAACTATGTGTGGAGCCTTTTATACCTTAAACCTATAGCTATCAACACTCTACACCTTTGGTTTTGTCAACACTGAGAAGCGAAGTGTCACGCCCCGAGCCTACACCCTGGGCGAGACTGGCACTCGAGAACCATTGATGGCCCCAAGCGAACCCTTGGCTTGGCTTACTTACTCAGCAGAAGACTCAGACATAAGAAAGAGAACCCAAATACAAGATAACTCAACATATCTCAAACTGAACTCATAATGTTTTAAAAACATTTAACTTAGCCAAAATGGCAACTCAAATCTGAACATAAGCCAATAACAAAATGATGACGAATGAACTAACATCTGACTGACTATCTATGAAGCCTCTAAAACAACTGAGATGGATGTCGGGACAGGCACACGACATCCTAATAAACTAAAATGATAAAGTAATAAAAAAAGGGATCCTCCGAAATACAAGGAGGCTCACCAACAACTCTGAAGCTCAACTGGATCAACGATGTGCTGGATGCTAATCTTGGTTACCTGCGTCTGCATCATAAGATGATGCAGGCCAACTGGCATCAGTACATTGAATGTACAAGTATGCGAGTTGGAATGCTAAACACAACTTAAGCTTGAAAAGAATCTGAAAGGAACTGAAGAACTTACCTGACTCAACACAACTCAACATAACTGAACTCATTTCAATATAAAACAGTTTAACAATAAGTGCAATATAAAGAAAAATTGTTTAAAACATGATGTCAACTCTGTGTGTATGCAAAGATACATATAACTCTGAGATGTATGTAAAAATACAAATAAACTGATGTATATAAAAATATAAAATACTGTTGTGGGAGTTTCTCTAACCGACAACCATCACTTAAGAGCTATAGTGATGATACAACAATTTACCTCACGCTGCCAATGACCATCATATACTTTGCCGGGGGTATATGACCTAACTCACTAAGTGGATCCACTAGTCTATGCTAAAAATCATTAAATGGTTCATCTAAAAAGTATGACCCTTTTCTACCCATGATGACTACATGGTTTATGGGGGTTGTGGGTTCTCTGAACGCTCCCCCATATCGGTGCTCAATACTACTCCCAAAATATGATAATAGCTCTTTATGTTTAAAAAAACATATTTCTTTTTGTGATTTGAGATAATTGCTCAAAAACTTAGCTCAAAGGCTATCTTGAAAATCAAAGTTTCCCCTATTGCTTAATTATGAAAGCATTTACTCTTTTCTGAAAACTAGCCTGAAGGTTCTTTGGAAATCGAGGTTTTCTTTCTTGTTTAAATGTGAAAATATTTTAAACTCTTTGGGAATACATAGTCCCCATATACTTTTGAAAAAATGAGCTTCAAGCTTTAATCTGTACTCTTTACTCAACTTGAACTTTAAGTTTTAAAACAAAGTTAAAACATTTGGAAAAGACTTTTGGAAGACTCTAAGAACTTCTCTTGACTTTGATCTTAACTGCTCTTGACTTGACTCTTCACTGGTCCTTGAATTGAATTATGGACTCAAGGATTGTGATTTGTGATTGGAAAGATCTCATGATGTTTAGGAATGATTTTAGATAGCTAAACATGAGAAACGATCAAGAAATCACCGTCTTGGAACAAGTTCACGACACAGATATGCTTTTAAATAATTGATCACGAAATTAAATTTTGAATCAAAGAAGTCCACGTCCTCTCCGCGACGCGGAGAGAAAATTTTCACCCTGAAGGAACAAGTCCGCGACGCGGACCTGGAACCTGTTCCTTGTCCGACTTTTTCCTTCTTCGTTTTCCAGCCTAAATTCGACTATTGTTCTCAAATTCATTTTAGATTCAGATACCCAGCATATGTACTCAAGAACCTAACTCAAAACAACTCTAAAACTCAACGTAAAGATCTCAGAAACTCCTCAATTCAGCCCAATTCAAGAACGACATTCAAATTCAAGAATACCTACCAAGAACATCAACTTTCAAACTCTTTTAGGACGAATTTCGCTGAAATAAACATGCTTGGCGCGTGGGTGAACGAACCCAACTCTATGAAAGACTCACATACCTTGTAGGGATCACCCCCGACGAAATTCACAAGCTAAACTCGACGAATTTGACGATTTCCTTGCTTCTCCTTCTCTTTTCTCCTCTTCTTTCCTCTTCTCTAAAACCCTATCTCTTTTCCAAAATCGTAAAACTGACCAAGTTCAGTTTAGACACTTAATTAATTCACTAACACGAATTTAATTAATTGGATAAGGAAAAGACTGAAATACCCTTCAAAAAGCCGGATTGGACATTTCCTTATTTGAACAGCCCAACTTCCAATGGGAGTATCTCACTCATACAAACTCGGATTCGCTCAATCTTGGCTGCGTTGGAAAGATCGTTCCAACCATACCGAGAAGTACACCTAAATTATCCTGAGCTAGGAGTTATGTCCGTTTGAAGTTGACCAAAAACTCACTTTTTTCCTAACTTAAGTAAATTTCCAGATTTTCATTCTTTCCAAAAATGACTATTTCAAATTCTTAACTTCTTCCTAGCTATTTCAAATTGCGAGATGTTACACGAAGAGCTCAAGTTCAGGAAAGACATTCTAAGAGGCCAATAGTTGCCTCATAATGAGGGGTTATATATTATTTTACATTTATAGACAACTTTACAGATTTGTTTATGAGTCTATGAGAATTTATTTTCATTTCCCTGAAATCGTGGAGAACACATGTCCAGTCCAATAAATTTCAATCCCTTATCTCTCGGCTCGAAAGGGCACCAACGGTCGTGTTATCATACAGGATAGATGAGATAAAAGCTATGTTACTTTATATATATATATATATATAAAGTAATTAGTTTACAATAAATATAGCAATAATTTTTTCACATAAAAAATAGCCCTAAAGCAACAAAAAAAATGTGAGGTTTAGCCACGCTAGAACCGTGGCTAGATGGGAGAAAAATCGTTGGTAAGCTGCTTGTTTTTTTTATCTCAAGGTATTTCTCACAATATAAAATGAAAACAACGGTGATGGAGCAAATTTCTAACTCTTCCATACAAAGGACAAAAAAATCTCAACAAAATAATTGTATGTATAATGTACCGATATTATATAAATAGTAATTTAATGTATCAGTATTGTATACATAATGTATAATCATGTATATATGATGTATATCTATGCATAAAAAATATACATATATCCATAGGCATTGTATATACAATACATTATTTCCTTATTTCTATTTCTCTTTGGAGGGAATTAAGAATTTCCAATACTTAGTAGTCCTTCCAGTAGTTTTGCTGCCATTCACGCTCTATCCCTTATTGATTTTAAAGATTGTAATGATAGAATCAATCTTGGACAAATTACAGAAATACACACATTTTGTTTTATTTATTTCCATTATCCCTTATTACTTTTAAAATTTTCTAAAATTCCTTATTTCTTTAATGTATCCGAGCTGCATATTAATGTATCTGAGCTGCATATTAATGTATCCGAGCCAGTATTTAATGTATTCGAGCTACATATTATGTATCTGAACTAGTTTTTAATGTATCCGAACTACATATTAATGTATCCGAGCTAATATTTAATGTATCCGAACTACATATTAATGTATCCGAGCTAATATTTAATGTATCCGAGCTACATATTATGTATCCGAGCTAGTTTTTAATGTATCCGAGCTACATATTAATGTATCCGAGACAATATTTAATGTATTCGAGCTTCAATTATTCTATCCGGTTTTTTTAATTTTTAAGGAATTAATGTAATTAGAAACTTATTAGGGATAGATTGTAATTTCATATTAAAATTATGAGATTTATGTAATTTACCCAATCTTCCGCCTTTTTGACGATCTTTTGCCTTTTCATTTCATTCTTAAAAGTCATAGGGGCTTGAAGAAAAAGAAGATGCTTTAATGGCTGATTAAAGAAATGATGAAGAAAAAAAAGGTGTTTAAACATACACTTTTTCGGGTGCTCGAAAATCCATTACACTCGACATAAAATTATTTGTATATACATAGTAATTTCTTTAATATCTGATTATATTAAATGTTCAGTATCCAATTAACAAATTTCTTAACGGGTGCTCTAGTTCAAAAGCTAGTTTAAAGGTTATGTCTTTTGGGATGTCAAGGGTTCAATTCAATTCTCATTGATAACAATTATTTACACATTTTCTTTTCTTTTTTATTTTAATTTTTGGTATACTTAACTTTTAGTCTTTATTTCTTTTACGTTTTATGAATTTCTCGTAACATGAAAAAATTTAAAAGTCATATTCAATTACTTTTCTTATTTTTCTTGTGAAATTTTCTCTATTGTTAAGAAATCCTTCAAGTTTTTTTTTTTGTAGTTTTTTTTGTAATGATAGTATTAATCTTATTTTTTTTCTCGTTAATATTTTAAGTATCGCGTTAAAATATTTATGCACTTATACTATGTATTTATAATAATTTTATATCAAAAGAAGTGAACACCCACAAGTTGAAAATCCTGAATCTGTCACTGGACCTATACGAGGGTACTATGGTCTTAACAACCATAACAACGAGATAGATCGTTACAATACTAAATAGAATGTATTGCATTAGTTACAAATAAGTTTAAAAAATGTACCAAATAAGATACTAGTAATAAACAAAGCTAATGCATGCATTATTTTTTAAAATACAGTCTACCAATCGACCCTAACCGTAAATACTCAAGATATTTAAAATTATAAAGTCAATTAGGACATGAAGTTTAAACTTTTTTTATTAGGGGAGATTTTGTGAATTAATTGGACATTGATATTTGCAGGTTTTGTCTCAAGAATGGAAGCAAGTAGAATTCCTAGAAAATTGGCTAAGTAGCTCATCACTGTCAAATCCTATGTCTGCAATAACTCTATTATTGTATTAATAATTTTTATGTACTTCCTTATTTACTTGCTAGACAATAAAGTTATTAACAGTAAGTAAGACAAAATATCAAGAAATAAATACCTAAGATTATGACATTTCATTGCAAAATAATAGTGTACTTCTTTTCAGAAACCTAACAATCTCTTGCAGTCGTAAATAAGAGGATTTTTTTCACAATTGAATCCAATTCTCTTAACGTAAAATGTTACGTCTTTTTAAAGACCTAATTGATTTTTTTATTGTTGGATATTTATCTCATTCTCAATTGAATAGTGTTATTCATTAAATTACGACAATTAAGGAGTATGAAGAATAATTATGAGAGTCCGGAGTCAAAAGGGTAAAAAAAATTGTCTAAAATTCTAAAAAGGCACATCATATTTTTTTAAAACGATAAGGGCAAAATCGCTACTGCCGAAGCGATTTCCCTCTGAGACTAGAGGCGTATTCAGGATTTGGGAAAGATGAGTGCACAATTACGAAAAAATGCATCTTACATATAAATTTAATCGATTTGACTTTTAGGTTGTTAATATGAACCATTAAATTTTAAAAATTAAGGTCCAAAATATATAATACTACTAGTTTTAAATTTTTATGTGCACATTTGATTTAATTATATAAAATTTGGATAGTACTAAATTTTTTAAGAATTTTCAATGTAATACTCTTGAAAAATTTGAAAGATTAAAGGAAAAAAATAGTATAATATTTAGTTTAAATGTCAAAAGTGTAACCGATAACCACTTGGAGAGGTGTTACTCAAAAAGACAAGATAGATATAAGATTTAGATTTATATCCTCACTTAGAGAGGTGCACCCAATCATCATCGTAATATTATATGATACTTTGACTGTGGGTTCACACATTTATATTTAATATTTTTAAAAAAAATATAACACTACTATATATGATCTAGAGAGGGGAGCATGAGTTCACGTGAACCCACGGCACCCCCTCTAGATACGCCCATGTCTGAGACATATTGACGCCGCTTACTCCGTTAAATATAAAAATCGCTGCCTTACCAGCGATTTTGTGCAAAACTTTTTTTCCTTTTTTCTCACAAAATCGTTGGTACAACAGCGATTATTTAACTCCAATTTTTTTCTTCAACTAATATCGCTGCAATGCCAGCGTTTTCATAGAAAAAAAAAAGAAAACAAGTTTTGCACAAAATCCCTGCCCTAGCAGCGATTTTTATTTTTAACGGGGAAAACGGCGTTAATATGTGTCAGAGGTAAATCGCTTTGGCAGTAGCAATTTTGCCCTTTTGGTTAAAAAAAATATGATGTGTCCTTTTGAAATTTTTGGCAATTTTTTTTTCCCTTTTAACTCTGGACTCATAATTATGATGATTTGTCTATCAAAAATTACTTTATGTAACTATTTTAGACGATATCGTCCCATGATACTATTTTTCTATGTGCACTCTACATTCTTTTAAAAATCGTGGGCAAACTACGTACACAATACTCTTTGTAATATTGTCTAAATATCTTCATAAAATAATGAAAACAATTGCATGATATTAGATTTAAGGCATGATAAATATATATTTGTATTTAATTTCTGGTGTTCTGCTCGTGGAATAGAAAAAGGTTTAATTTATTGCATCAACAAAGTGAGGAAGGACCATGGAGTTCTCTTAATATACATATACATATATGGGGATGCAACTAGCAAGGATCGGAATGGGCGGATTTCACGTCAAATTCTTGATCTATTCGTTTTGGCCTTATGAGGAGAAAAGTCTAGTTCTTTTTTCCCTAATAGAAGAATAGATATCTTATTGAACGTAATTACATAAGAATTTTTTCTTAGAGGACATTGATAGTCCGGTTTGAAGAGCTTTATTTGCCTTTAACTAATTGGGCTCAATTGTTATCGACAATATGCCTTCAAACTTTGAATTTACATAAGTAGTCACTTAAATTTATATAAAATTGAACAAACAGATACATGTAGCCTATGTGACAATTTGTGTATGTGATGTCCTATGTGTATTATAACACGTAAAACATATATGTCTATTTCAACTTTATATAAATATAAGTGTTATTTATACATAAGTCAGTTAAATGACACGTTTATTTATTACTAGTTTTTCGACACGTGCGTTGCACGTGATTATCAATTCAGAAAATTTAAGCGAAGATTTGAATAATAAGCTTTGCACAAAATAATATTGCACATTTTTTTTTGTGAATGTTCAATATGGGTCATCATATATATCTCTTATTCACACGAACCTATGAAGATGGTCAATGAAAAAATTTATTAGTTAAATGCAATAATGTATATATTTATTTCAATTTGATTAGGTTCATTCATGTAATTAGTCGTATCTCACTAATATTACCTTATAACCGATATTTGTTGTGTATTTTTTTTGTCATCTAACCAGATGTGTTTTGCACGTGTATTCCACTTAATCTGTAGATGTCATATGAATATGTGGAGAACAACTATATTTTATTTTTTAAAACTATTTTTGTAAATTAACTTTTATTTTATAAGTTATAACATAATAGATGACGTTCTTTTTTGTTGACTCTCATATTTAACTTTTTGATTGACTGGGTACATAAATCAAAGATAGTTATCTGACTGTCCATAGTTAAGATTTGTAGATTTAAATAGGAAAAAGGAAGATCTTAAAGGAAGATACGAGGAACAATGAACCGGATTCTATGACCAATCCAAATCACGTCAGTTTATTTTTTCTAGTATCGTAATCAACCATTTTTCCCATGTAAGCTTAGTACGGTCATGAACAGTTACACGTGGACACTGTTGCCATGTCATTCAGTGGGTCCCATACTATGTTACACGTGTCAAGAAGTGAATGGTCAGAAAAACAGGTATAAAGTGATATAAGGACAAGGTTGAATGATGAATGAGTACATACGTGTGAATATCATATAGGCTATGCTTTTATATAAAATAAAATAAAATAGGGCTTCCCTTACTTTAAACAGTAGAAATAAAATGAAAAAACACTCAGTTTGGTAGTCAAAAGATACTCACGTAACTAATAGATTGTGGTCGTGAAAATTGTGAAATGTGAAATGTGAAAAAAAAAAAATGTAATGGAAATTTTTTTGTATATTTTTAACCTAAGTGTAAAATATAAAACTAATATTTAATTTACATTGAGTTAAATCAATTTAAAGATATTTTTAACGAAGTGTGAAATTGTATATTTTGGATTAAATTGATTTTCTGCAAAAGGCCTCACCCGATCTTACACCTAATATGTAGCTTTAAAATCTTTTCAGTTATTAATGCGAGATTTTATTCGCACACCCAATAATCTCCCCCTCAAAAGTTTCACATGGCTCATCACTATGATCCACGAGTCAATTTTGAGATTCACTATGTGATATCATCATCGTCCGAGTATTTATGGCAGCTGACGCCTGCAACTAGCTAGCTTCTTTTTGTATGTGAGCGTCTCTAAGCTTGCAACATCGAGTCCCGTCCTTTCAGCTACCTTAAGCCATACTCCTCCCGTTGAACTTGATCTTTGATATTAGTTGTTGGGTTCAGTCAATTCAAAAATATTCTTAACAAGATGTGATATCATCCTATTTTGGGCCAAGCCTATATTTTTTTTTCCAAAAGGCCTCACACCGTTAAGAAAGAGAAATTCTACACTTTATATATAGCTCCCAATCTTTTTATTAGTAGTAAAAATTACATATAAGATTTTGTTCGCGCATAGCATTATAATTTTATAGGCAAAAGTACTCATTACCCCCTGAATTTGAAGCTTTTTATACGGTGTACACCTAAACTAAATTCCGTTTTAATTACCCCCCGAACTTGTTTATTCCTCTGTCGCGTACACCTTTTTTGTCCACCTGGCATAGAAATTGACAACACACTCTACTAGGCGCGTGAGGAAGTGATTTTTTGCCACATCACAAAGCTACAACAGTAAAAAAACGTAAAATCTCCATTTTTCTTTAATATTTGGCATATTTTTAACGAAAAATAGGGTAAAATGTAAATGAAAAGTAAAGAAAACAAAGATTAACACTTGGTAAGAATTTCAGACAAATTTGAAATTCAATCGACCAACTTCACGTCTAAAAAAATCCAAATCCAAAAGGAGTTCCGCGAATTCAACCCTTATTCAAAAATAACTTTTAAACAATGAATTTTAAATTTAAGAAATTTATTTTTTGCAATATTAATTTATAAGGTGGCTATTATTTATCCAGGTGTAAATCAACATCACCACTTTTGCCAGTTGTCGCGCGTGTGTAGTCACAATAGGAGCAGGTGGACGAAAAAGGTGTACGTGATGGAGGAATAAACAAGTTCGGGGATTAATTAAAACAAAATTTAGTTTAGGTATACACCGTATAAAAAGCTTCAAGTTCAGGGGTAATAAGTACTTTTGCCTAATTTTATATGATAGATAGATTCACCCATGTCCTTGTTTCATTGTTAGTCTCAACTCTAATCAATTCACCCTTGGGATTATTTCATACCCTAACATACTTTGTAAGTTTGTATGTTTCATTTCTCTACATTCATAGTGCAACTTATAGGTCGGACGATTCAACTAGCTTTTTCATAGAGGCTGTATTTGTATTAGAAAATTAAAAAAATAAAATAAAATATATATATATTAATTTGTGAGAACAAAATTGATTGACAGCTCAGTAATGAGAAATGACAGTGAAAATGCTTTTCACACTAGTGTTGCAATATTTTTCTCTTGTGTCTTAAAATTTAGAACCCCTAACTCCTAACTCTGGCTTCGCTTCTGTCAACATTGCAACATATATAGTGTATATTAGTAAAAACAATTTTGAGTATAGGAAACCTAGGAAGGAGAGGATAGAGAAAGGAAAGTGAAATTCGGAGTGAGATTAAAACCTTATTTGTTGGCGCTTAACGAAAATTTTAATTTTAATTATTTAAAGGGATAAGGGTCTGAAAAATATCTCAACTTTGGTCGAATTTGTTGTTGCGATACTAAACTTTCATGAGGACCTACAACCTCCCTACACTATTTAATACCGTATTTTCAACATATATATTTGTCCACGTGGACATAAAAAATAATGCAAAATTATAAATAGTAATGTGTCCACGTGGACACATATATACCTTTAAAATACACTATTAAATAGTTCAGGGGGTAAAAAATACACTATTAAATAGTCTAGGGAGGTAATA
>JAJONZ010012877.1:0-12878 GCA_029582445.1 Solanum paucissectum | reverse complement strand
TGTACAACACTTGAGAGGTTTCCATTTGTTAATGTGGAATCTCTTGAATCTCTGAATCTAAGCTTCTGCTATAGTTTAAAGAAATTTCCAGAAATCCTTGGAAGAATGAAGCCGGAGTTAGAGATTAAGATGTCAGACTCTGGGATAAGGGAACTGCCATTATGTATCATTCATCCCCAAGCTCATCCTACAGAGCTACATTTGAGTGGCATGAAATATCTTGTAGCTCTTCCAAGCAGCATTTGTAAGTTGAAAGGCTTGGTGAAGCTATGTGTCGAACTGCGCAAAACTTTAAAGTTTGCCAGAAGAGATAGGTGATTTAGGAAAATTGGAGCAGCTTGATGCCAACTATACTCTAATCTCACGACCTCCGTCTTCCATCGTCCGGTTGAACAAGCTTAAATTATTGAATTTTGCAAAAGTAAAATCAGAAGATGGATTGTTCTTTGAGTTCCCTCAGGTGAATGAAGGGTTACTCTCATTGGAATATCTGGATCTCTGTTACTGCAATATAAAAGATGGAGGACTTCCGGAAGACATTGGATCCTTATCCTCTTTGAAAGTGTTGCATCTCAGGGGAAATAATTTTGAGTATTTGCCTCAAAGCATAGCCCAACTTGGTGCTCTTGAATACTTGTACTTATCAGATTGCAAGAGGCTTACACAGCTGCCAGAATTTCCACAGCAATTAGACACAATAGATGCGGTTTGGAGCAATGATTTGATCTGTAATTCATTGTTTCAGAATATCTCATTATTGCAGCATGACATCTCTGTTTCAGATTCCTTGTCACTAAGAGTGTTTACGAGTAAGGTGTTGGCATGGAATATTCCAAGTTGGTTCGACTATCAGGGAATGGGTTCAAGTGTATCAGTCAATTTGCCTGAGAATTGGTATGAATCAGATAAGTTCTTGGGATTTGCTGTATGTTACACTGGCACATTTATTGATGACTTCACAGCTCATTTGATTCCCTTATGTGATGATGGGATTTCGTCAATGACCCAGAAATTTTCCTTATCCAACCATTCAGAATATATTAATAAAGATACTATTAAATTTTTGTTGGTACCTCTTGGTGGCTTATGGGATGCATCTAATGTAAATGAAAAAACACCAAATGACTATGGGTGCATTAAGTTAGATGATTTTAAAGTAACAGATAAATTTGAAGTAACAGAGTATTTTGAAGTAACAGATGATTTTGAAGTAACAGAGGATTTTGAAGTAACAGATGATTTTGAAGTAACAGATGATTTTGAATTAATAGATTATTTTGAAGCAAAGAGGAACTTTGGAGTTCGTCTGTTGTATAAAGATGAAGCTGAGCTTGGGATTGGGATAAGGAAGAGCAGATATGAAGAAGAGGCTAGTTGCTCCTCTTCTAAGAAACAAAGGCAACTCTTGCAGCTCGGGATTATAGATTAAATATTGGAATTATTGAGTTTGATTCTCCTCAATAATTCATGATTTCGGATTAGTTTGTTACAACAAACTGGGAACATGTTTTCTGAGAAACAACTTGGGTATGCAAAAATTCATTCTTATTAAGTTTCATTTCGAAATATAATCACGTTTTCCATTTTCTGACAAATAGATAAATTGCAGATGAATGGCAAGATAACTTTGCCAAAACAGGTGGATAAAAGAAGCTTCGGAATCCAGGTAGCTCCAACGCTCGAGCTCAAATAATTCTCCCCAACCATCAAGTTCTGCTGAAGAAGTGTAGTTCAAATAGGAGTTATCTTATGTTTGTTTGTAAAAGCAAGCTAAGGTGGAAACGACAAGTGAGGTTTGCTGACAGGATAGCATAAGTTTGAGGGAGAAACTATGTGAGAGTGAGAGAGGGAAACAAGTATGTGATGTTGGATTAGACCACATAAATCCTTCTTGTGTGATTCAATCTAGTTCAGCAGCTCATATGCTTTTATTATACTAGTTTTACGGCACGTGCGTTGCACGTGTGTATCGAATCATATACTATACGATGTTGTAAAATGGAAATAATATTACTACATTGAAGCTTTTTAGTAAATGATTATAATTGAAAGAACATAGAAAAGTGATTTTAAATAATTATTACAAATTGTCATAGTGTTGTTTGTCTTTTTAGATCAAAATGACCGGATATCATTAATTGGTACATTTCAAAATACATTCAAAGTTTAAATATGGGAAGAAAGTGACATTTTTTTAGCAGTATTATGTTTTGTTTCACTCAATTTTGTAAACAAATTTAACCAACATAATAGAAAAAAAAAATCAATATAAAAAAGGCCACCAATAGTCTTTCCATTTAAGGTTATGACCAAAAATTATGGATACCATTTAAGTACAATTTTTCTTTCAAATATTCATGCTTGAAATTTAGTATGTGCATAACCATTACCATAAATATTTCAATATCTTATCTTTATACGTAATATATATTTTTTAGAAAATAGTTTTACTCAAATAATATTTGAGTAAGGGTATCATAGAGAGGTAATTTTACGAAAAAAGGGTACTTCTATGGTGAATGTCAACACTGTTTTAAGTAGAATGTTATAGAGAGAAAAAAATATAACATAAAAAATTAGTTCTAAAGAAAATTAGGTTGTTAAAGGGAAATGTTGTTATAATGTATGTCAAATATTTAGCTTGACCAATTCTTTGTTATATATATATTTTTCAGTAGCATAATTTAATGTTAATATATGAACAACATCACCTATAATGAAAAAATATTTCATTTCTTTAAGTTTCTACCTTTATCTTTATGGAATTGTACTCTTCTCCTTTTTTCTGCCGCATTCATATCATATAGTTGTTGTGTAATGAAAGTATCTAGTATCTAGTATATTATAGAAGTTGTATCGTAACATAAAACATTAAAAAATTTCAAAAAAAATTGATAGATGAATAAAATTTAATGTATTATTTATAGAATCTTTAATTTGATGTAAGATCACTTTATAACCAATCACTATTTTCTTATCTAATTTTATATAGCTAGCAAGGAGTGTATCTAGTGACATAATATTTTTGTCACGCCCCGAGCCTACACCCTGGGTGGGACCGGCACTCGGAGACCATTGCTGGCCCCAAGCGAACCCTTGGCCTGGTTTTCTTAACTCAGCGGAAACTTAACTCAAAAGCATAACTCAATGCGATGAAAGGTTATAAAACAACCAACTGATAAAAACTGGCCAAAACGGCAACTCGAGTCTCAAAATAGAATATTTACATATATATACATATACATGGATGAGAGACTCAAAACTAACTGACTGACTGTCTATGAAGCCTCTACAATACTGAGATGGATGTTGGGACAAACCCCGCAACATCCTAATAAAACAAAACTAAGATAATCAAAATAACCGAGTCCTCCGGAAGCAAGGAGGCTCACCACTGACACTGGAGTGCTCAACTGGATCAACGGCGTGCTGGATGCTGATCCTGGGTACCTGTGTCTGCATCAAAAAACGATGCAGGCCAACTGGCATCAGTACATGGAATGTACGAGTATGCGAGCTGGAAATACTAAACCACAACTTAAGCTTGAAGGGAGCACAAGAGAACACTTACCTTGACTTTGAACGACTCATGAATAACCGAACTCAATGTAAAACAATAAGACACATGCAATACATATAAAGCTTGTAAACAATGTAAATAACTTAGTTTGTGAAGTATAAAACGATAACAAACTCAACTTTACTTATATGGAAGTAATATAGCTTTTGTGGGAGGTTCTTTAACCGACAACCACCACTACGAGCCTTAGTGATGATACAGCGTTTTACCTTACGTTGCCAAAGGACCATCCTATACCTTGCCATCGATATAGGACCTTACTTTTGCTTAGTGGATCCACTAGCCTAATCTTACGTGATCATCTAAAAAGAATGATACGCCAAGTCCCATGTTGGCGCATGGTTCTTATGGAGAGTTGAGTTAATGTGAACTCGTGTCCCCAATTCGGTGCTCAATACTACTCCCAAAATACTTTGGCTCATGCTTTTAAAACAACTTCTTTCTTTGGTTGAGATAAATACTCAAAACTTAGCCCAAAGGCCCTTTTGGAAAACATGGCTCCTTTCTTACTTAAATGTAAAAACATTTGGAAACTTCTTTGGGAAGTACATAGTTCCCTAATAACTTTGGAGAAATGGACCCGACTCTTTATTCCTTACTTTACTTGAAACTCTTTACTTTTTTGACTTGACTTAAAACTCTTGACTCAACTTGAGACTTGATACTCTAATAGTTGACTTGAAACTTGAAACGACGTTAAGACGTTCAATAACGACTCTTGAAAAGCTTTAAAGACTTGCTTGAACCTACTCTTTAACCTTGCTTGACTTGGCTCTAACTTCTCTTTAACTTGATTCTAACTCGCCTTGAATTGAATTATGGATTCAAGGGATATAATCACCCGTTATGAATGAGTTCTAGACATTTAAACGAAACTTGAAGTGTTGGAAACAACTTGGAAACCTGGGTACAATAAGGAATGCAGAAACATGGCATTGAGGGAGGTGATCTACGGACCGTAGGTCCATTCACGGTCCGTAGGTCATGACCGTAGATTGGCTGGCAAGGTGTTGAGGACAATTCAGGGAAATCTGACCAAGGGTGGAACCACGGTGTCCATCGACGGTCCGTAGATTGATCTACGGACCGTACTGTTGATCCGTAGAATGATCCTAAGAGGGTTCCAGTACCTGAATTTTTGAAGATTCTAAGTGTGGAGTTACGGAGGGGATCGACGGTCCGTAGATCGATCTACGGACCGTACCTCTAGTCCGTCGATTGCTTCTGAGAAACTGACTATTTTCGGGGTCCTCCTTTTCTCCAGCTCTAAACCCTCCCAAACAAGGTTTCAGCCCATACACTTGGAAGCACAAAGATCCCTCAACATACCATAGATTACAACTCAAGTACCAATCAAACAAATACAACTATCAACTTCAACAACTAACAACCTTAACAACAATTCCAACGACTTCAACAACGAATCCAAATCCTTCCTCAATAAATAAAAGGGCTAGGTGTGTGGGGGAAAGGATCACCCAACACTAAAAGCTCACATACCTTGGTAGGGATCACCCCCGACGAAAATCCACGATGATCTTGTCGGAAACTCCTTGATCTCCTCTTCTCTTCTTCTTCTCCTCTTCTCTTCTCTTCTTCTTCTCAAGCCCTAGCCTTCACTCTCTTAAAATGGAACAAAATGACCCAAATATCAGCCTAACACAACAATACATCCTCAAAAGAAATAGCTAGGGAAAAGACCAAAATGCCCTTAATGATTCCCGGACGGATTCCCTGCCAACTGCCCATCTTTCAACAGGCATAACTCGCTCATACGAACTCGGAATTGAGCAAACTCAGCGGCGTTGGAAAGATCATTCCACAAGATTCACAACCATAACTGGAACTACTCCTAACTCATCCTGAGATGGGAGTTACGACTGCTCAAAGTTGGCCAAAAATCACGGCTTTCTACACTTGGCCAAATTTTCCAGATTTTCAAATCCTTTCCAATTTGAAAATTTTCAAATTCTAAGCCTCTTCTTAGCTATTTCAAATTGTCGGATGTTACAATTTTCTTAGTTTAAAATAAACACAAAATAACAGGAAATTCATACTTAAATTTTTTTTATACTCAATATAAATATACAAAAAGGAAAAAATATATATGGAACACAATTCATAGCAAATGAAGAAGGAAGACAAAAAATATATGTTCATGCTATATTAACTCTAGTGTTCCTTTTGATTGAAATCTTGTCACCAAACGCTTTACTTTCTCTGTTCATTTTTAGTTACATATCTATTAAAAAATATTTTTTATCATGGCTATATAATCATATTATAAGTAAAAGTGAAAATCTATTTTTGAAATAGTGGACTTACCATCAAAACTAATAGCTCAATGGGTAAAATGGTAAGATGAAAAGTGATGATGACCTTGTCTACTTTGTTGTTTTCCTGTGGGCTATGGTTGTCATTATATTGTGAATGATTTTTGAGCATGTGAGAATTTTTGAGTTGCCAAAACAAACAAAGCTTCCTCAATTGAGTATCAACACAAAGGAACTTGACGTCCTCCCTTTCATCTCAAGTTTCTCTCTTTATTTATGCATCTACATCACAAGAAAAATTGTTAACAAAAACAAATGAATTTAGACTACATCATGTTAACTTCATATATCGGAACATTACATACTAATGTATATTTTAAGAAAAAAAAGTAATTATTATATCATCAAAATAATTTTCCTCAAGTACTCAAGGTTATGGAATATATCCTCTTAGGGTAGAACAACTTATTTCATCAGAATAGTGGTACCTCATATTCCGCTAAATTTCGAACTCACTCAATGACAATAAATCACACAAAAAAATTTTAAAATGTAAGAAGAAGAAGAGAAGAAGATTAAAAAAAATTGTGGTTGAAAAATGTGAGGAACCCCCTCTATTTATAGTCAACAAAGGGTAGTATGAACATATGTGTTTTGTGTCTTATCTGAAAAGTCATGACTTTTTCAAGAAGTCACAACCCTTAGAAAAAGTCACAACTTATTGAAAAAGTCACAACACTTTGTAAAAGCCACTACTCATCGAAAAATCGCAACTTTTGAAAAAAGGCACAACTTATCAGAAAAGTCACAACTCATCGAAAAAGTCACAACCTAAGTTAGAGATATTATAGTAATTTAACATTCAAGTTAGGAGTTCATGCTTTTAAGGTAACTTGTTTTTTGACACGTGCGTTGCACGTGATTACCAATTCCAAAAATATATGTTATAGTAAATAGTACTGCTTATTTAAGCGAAGATTTGAATAATAAGTTTAGCAAAAAATAATATTGCAGATTCTTTTGTGAATGTTCAATGTGGATCGTCATATATATCTCTTATTCACGCAAACCTATGAAGATGATCAATGAAAAATTTTATTAGTTAAATGCAATAATGTATATATTTATTTTAATTTGATGAGGTTCAATCATGTGTAATTAGTCTTATGTCACTAATATTACCTTATAGACATTAATATTTGCTTTGTATTTTTCTTGTCATCTAACCATATGTTCTTTGCATGTGTATTCCATGTTAAATTGTTTAGATATCATATGAACATGTGAAGAGAACAACTACATTTTATATATTCACATATTTTCACATTTGTTGTGAGTTTTTTTTTTTTTTTTAAAAAGAAAACTCGGAACATTTTAAAATAATATATTTTGAAGTTAGAAGATCTTGGTAACTTTATAATACATTTGTGACATAAATAATACTTTAATTTAAATACAAATACCTACCCAAATAAAAATAAATATTTGCATTAATGAAAATATTTATCTCATAAAATTAACTATTAAATAAATAATAAAAATTAAACTAATACAAACTTCAACTGACGTTAGTACAAGTCATATGAACTTTTCTTCGTCTAAACTACTGAAATATTAAGAAATAGTAAATAAGTAAACAAAAGGGCAATGTTTATATAATAATAACTATGTTGAAGCAAACTTCCTGAGAGTCTAAATCGCATAAGTAGCATTGATAAATAAAGTCATTCTTTTATCTTGAGCATCAAAAAAAATTGTGACAATTCTTTAAATTTTGGAAAAGATATTCAAAAGCATATACATCACAAGAGAAATTATTAACAAAAACAAATGAATTTAGTGTGCATCATGTTAACTTCATATATTGGAACATTATATAGTAATGTATATATTAAGAAAATAATTTATTATATCATCAAAATTATTTTCCTCAAGTACTCAAAGTTATGGAATATACCCTCTTAAGATAGAACGACCTACTTCATCAGAATTGTGGTACCTCATATTCCGCTAAACTTCAAACTCACTCAATGACAATAAATCACACAAAAAAAATTAAAATGCAAGAAAAGAAGAGTAGAAGATTAAAAAAATTGTGGTTAAAAAATGAGAGGAAGCCCCTCTATTTATATTCAACAAAGGATAGTATGAACAAATATTTTTTGTGTCTTATCTGAAAAGTCATGACCTTTTCCAGAAGTCACAACTTATTGAAAAAGTCACAACTTTTTGAAAAAGTTAGAACTCTTTGGAAAAGTCACAACTCATCGAAAAATCACAAACCTTCAAAAAAAGTCACAACTTATCGGAAAAGTCACAACTCATCGAAAAAGTTACAACCTAAGTTAGGGATATTATAGTAATTTTAACATTCAAATTAGGAGTTCATGCTTTTAAGGTAACTAGTCTTGGAAACGTGCGTTGCACATTTGACCCCTACTATTGTATAAATTTTATACAATCCTAACTTTTATAGATCATAAAAATGATCGTAGTTACTAATTAACTTGCAAACATTCAACTCGTCAAAACATTGATTTCAGCCTCCTTGAAGATTCCAACATGCCTTCTCTCATTGCAAGCTCCATTAGAAGTACTAAGAATTTGTACACATTACATTTTGTTTCGGTATGCAACAAAAGAATTAGATATCTTATTATGTTTTAATTTAGTATATGGATAAAATGATAATCCAACTTTGCACTTTCAATCTTTCCAATATATATATATATATATATATACCATACATGCACTATAATAGATATTTTTAAAAAAATCATGATAAAAATGTTCAATTTACTCTATCTTACTTATCAATCATATTTTAATAATTTCTTATATATAAGAAATAACTATAAGAATTAGAGTGCTGTGATAAAAATAAATAAATAAATTTGTTCTTCGAAATATTATCGAAGTACACCTTCTTTTGATGGGTTCGAATGATATTTGACCATTCTTTGTCCACCTTTCACATATTAATTAATGAAAATGTATGAATCCAGTGCATTCTTTATTTCATATACAAATATTTTACTACGTATTTCTTGTCCTTTTTTCTTTTGCATTCTTACTTCAAGCTCTCTACATCAAAATATTAATCAACACAATCTAGCTAGAATAATTTACATGGTAAAAAATTGTGAAAATATAGAGAAACTGATAACTAACTTAGCATCTCCCTCATCATTCTTGCAAGCTGTGAAGAGCTTCAAAATCCAACCACATAGGTAGAAATTAATCGTAAATCTGTGGAAGGAGGAAAATAAAATAGATTGTTAGAGTGTGTCGATAGGAAAAAGAAGAGAAAACACCTAAAGTCAAACAAAAATCAACAATGATTAGTGATATTGACGACTAAAAACTACAACAAAAATAAAATCAGATTAACGATTAGTGCATCGAATAAATTCTTACAAACGAATAGTCTATAGAGAAGGGATACAAATACGTCAAACAACGAAATAGCTCGCCTAAGAAAAGGAAGGGGGTGAAAGAGTTGGAGAAACTTATAAAGAAAAAAAACTCTTGAACTGTGGAGCAAGGTATGTGTGTGTATATTTGAAAAGTATAGCTTTAGAAGTCATAAAGACTTCACATAAATGACATATTAAGTTGTTTAAAAATTCAAGCAATGTTACTAATTTCAAGAAATTTAATTGATATATTTATATTAATGTTATATGACTAATTTAATTCTTAAATTTATCGAATCTCAAAATAAATATTAAATGAAATTTTATTTTAAAAAAATAATTTCAAGAAAATAAATAAATTAATAGTTAAAGGGTATTTTCGTAATTCAACTTTTGACTTAGATTCTTCCCACTTTTAGTATATAGTATAGTATAGTATAATATGATATGATGATATATGAAATATGATAATATAATAAAAAATTATAATATGATATATGATTTGATGATGATATGATGATTAAATTTTAATATACATATAGATTATAGATGATAAATATTATTAAATTAGTTATTCTAATTAGGGATTAATCTAAGAAAGGGAAAAAGTCGTTAACATTTTTATTAAAATGATACAATTTATTATTTAAATTAAATAGTTAAATGTTATTATAACATTTTAATTTATAGTAGGGGTAAAATCGTAATTCAATTTTTAACTTTTTTGTTTCCACTTATATATATACACACACTAGTAAAATTACCTTGAAAGGTGAATATTCCCCTGTTTCTCAGTCCTTTGTACAAGTTACTCGTAAATGTTTTACGGGTATCTTTATCTCTAAAAACTTAGAAAGACATCGTACTGCCATAGAGGACAATTTTGTGAATCACTCGCAAAAGAAGAAAAAGATGCCATGGATTCAATTGTACGTTTGAAAGAAGATGTGGAAACGAATTAAAGGTATAGGAATTTGAAAAGTATAACTTTAGAAGTTATAAAGACTTCACATAAATGACATATAAAGTTGTTTAAAAATTCAAGCAATATTATTAATTCCAAGAAATTTAATGATATATTTATATTAATGCTATATGACTAATTTAATCCTTAAAGGTATAAAACTTTAATTTTTGATGGGCATTTTGGTAATCTAACTTTGCACAAAAAAGCTTCCCACTTTTAATATAATATGAAATATGATATGATATGATGATATGATATATATATATATATATATATATATATATATACTCTGTTCCTCTAGCTTCATATTTCTTAAGAAATACTTAACTAATATTTGTACCTTAAATTTTGTTTAATGATGCTAACTCTTCAAGAACTTCTAAGTGTATTAATAAATAATATATAAAACATGTCACGCCCCGAGCCTACACCCTGGACGTGGCCGGCACTCGAAGACCATTGCTGGCCCCCAAGCGAACCCTTGGCCTGACTTACTTAACTCAACGGAAACCTAACTCAATAGAATAACTTCAATGCAAAGAAAGGTCATAAAGCAACCTAACTGATAAAAACTGGCCAAAAAGGCAACTCGAGTCTCAAAATAGAATATTTACATATATACACAAACGAGAGACTCAAAATTAACTGACTGACTGTCTATGAAGCCTCTAAAATTACTGAGATGGATGTTAGGACAGACCCCACAACATCCTAATAAAACAAAACTAAGAGAACAAAATATCCGAGTCCTCCGGAAGCAAGGAGGCTCACCACTGACTCTGGAGTGCTCAGCTGGATCAACGACGTGCTTGATGCTGACCCTGGGTACCTGTGTCTGCATCATAATAAGATGCAGCCCAACTAGCATCAGTACATGGAATTTACGAGTATGCGAGCTGGACAGCTAAGTAACAACTTAAGCTTGAAAGGAGTACAAGAGAACACTTACCTTGGCTCTGTTCGACTCATGAATAACTGAACTCAATAAGACACATGCAATATATATAAAACTTGTAAAACTATTTAAAACATGACGTAAAAATCACATTTATAATATCATAAAATACCATGCTTCCTCTCGAAGTCTACTTGTGCAATGCATGAATGAAGTCCCATACCCCCATCCATACTAAGCAGAACCCCTCGAGGAACCATGTAGTTTCTGCTGTGGGAGTTCTCTAACCAACATCCACCACTACATGCTTAAGTAGTGATACAACGTTTTACCTCACGTTGCCCAAGGACCATCCTATACCTTGCCATGATATAGGACCTTACTTTAACTTTTGCTTAGTGGATCCACTAGCTTAACTTTACGTGATCATCTAAAAAGTATGACCCGTCAAATCCCATGTTTGGCTACATGGTTCTTATGGAGAGTTGAGTTAATATGAACTCGTGTCCCCAATTCGGTGCTCAAGACTACTCCCAAAAATACTTTAGCTCATTAGTGTTTTAAACACATCTTTCTTTAGTTGAGATAATTACTCAAAACTTAGCCCAAAGGCTCTTGAAAACCCTTTCTAAAAAGAACATCTCAAAACCATATTTTAATATGATCAATGATGACTCGGGATATTCACACTGCTTAAACATTGATGGTATATCTAGAGACCATACTGTTTAAACATTGATGACATACTCGATTTGTCATACTAATCATGTTTTAGAAACTCTTTCGCAAAACTCGTCTTTTCTCAAAAAGAGATAGTACTCAAATTTCTCAAAACTCTTTTGGAAATCTCAGTTTCCTCTCATCTTAAATGTAAAAACATTTATAAACTTCTTTGGGAATACTTAGTTCCCTAATAGCTTTTGAGAAATGAACTCAACTTTGTATTTAGCATGGTACTAAAAACTAGGGTTGTCAAATATAGACAATCTGCACAATGCGTCCAGAATTTTATTGATTTGACTTAAGATAATTAAAAACTGGATCGATCTCAACCCATTCAAGCCTTAACCGATCTTCAATTGAGCCAAATTAAATCTCCAATTCAACCCCTTTTAATATTATTTTTTTGCATTGGTGCAATGTATATTCTCATGTTAAATGTATGAATTGCTATCCACTTTATATCTTCTAGAATTTATCTATCCATACTTTCCATTTGTAAATAATAATTTTGCTTTTATGGGATCAATATAATTGAAAGAAATTAAATTGTATTTTTTCATAGAATATATATTGAGTGAGTCATCTTAAATATATGTTTATTTGGTTGGTATGATGTTTTATGACTTTTCACTTCAAGATCAAGAAATTATTTTTTTATTTTCTTAAATTGGAATTTAAATTATGGTTACAAAAGGTAAACACTAATATGTTAATTCAGTGCATTTTAATCTCTCCAATTTCAGCTCGATCTTTTTTTTTTTTGTCAACAACCAACATCTTCTTTATTCAAACTTCAATCTTTACACCAAGTAGAAAGCAGTAAAAATTAACACTTGTATCTTTCCTAAATTTCTTTGTTCCCATGTCCTCCCTAAATAATCTAAAAAATGGTGTTTACTACATACTTTAGTGATTTTTCATCATTCTTTGTGTGTTTTGAATAGCAGCAATTGCCGTCTCTACGGAGGCTAAATCTAAGTTGCTCCAAAAGCCTGAAGAGAACACCAGATTTCAAGGGGATGCC
>JAJONZ010012876.1:0-20421 GCA_029582445.1 Solanum paucissectum | reverse complement strand
GAAATGTTTTCTTGGTAAAAGAAAGTTTTTAATTCCATATGGTTTTAGTGTCTATGCGATGAATGAATGCTAAGAGGCTTGTATTAGACCTCTTCGAGGTCGAGTACGCCGGTTACGACTAGGGGGTGCTCCCGGGTCGTGACAGTTGTCCTACTTGCCAAGGTAGAACCATGAACTTCTAGCTTAAGTGGATCCACTAGATAATCAACCTATGAGGGCACATAGTTAAGGGATAAGGAGATTGCTACTAGAAACCCGGCCTCTACTAACGGGAGAGCTTCCATCTCATTAGATCGCTTCTAGAAACCCAGCCTCTACTACGGGAGAGCTTCCATATCTTTATCAATATATTATCGATCCTAAGAATAAATCCCACGGAATAGTCATTTCTTACTTGACCTCATTATTCTTGTAAAAGTGTCCTTGAACAACCAATTCAAGCTAGTTCATTAGGATAACTCTTACTCTTTGATTCAATTAGGTGACAAAGTATTTCAACCTAAGAATCCTTTCTATGTGAGAAAACCTTTCACATCATTCTAGTTATGTGTTTATGAGAATGTCCTTTCAACAACATCATCATTGACACTTTACTCTCAAATCACCCTTAAAACATATGCATATATTTCATAAGAAAATGCATAAGTCCATAATTTACGTCTTGAGGTTCAAAACCCACTTTCAATCATCAATACTTAGAAAACATGGGTTAGATATGGATTTCATCATAAATTCATGTAAAGCTTGCAATACATGCTTAATTTCATAAAACTCTTCCTTTAAGATCAAAATCCCACATCATATGATTCATGTCTTGAAAACAAGGGGATTGCATGGGTTCATGGGAAAATCATCATAAAATCATATTATTTCATAAATTCATGCATAATAGATCATAATTCAATCATTTAAATCAATAATGAAAAGAACCCATGATAATTGAAGAAAACCCTAACTCAATTGGGGAATTCTGCCTTTAGAAATAGAGGAATTTGGGAACTCCTTGAATGGAAGAAATCCATGGATGAAAACTATCATACCTTTAGTCCAAATGCTAGCCTTTAATGGAGGAATTGAGACCTTGACTTAAAACCCTAGGTTGAATCCTTCTTCTTCTTCAAGTTTCTTGAGAGAGAAATATTTTGGAGAGTTCTTCTTTTGTGAATTTAGAAGAATGAAGTGAATAGGCTAATTTGGGGGTTGAAAATACTTATATTGGGGTCTTAATGAAGCGTAAGACGACGTAGTATATGAACTAATTAATTAGAAAAAGATCCAACTGCCCCTGGACTTAACTGTTGAACCCTAACCCACGACTCACCACTGACGGATCGTAGACTGACCAACGGCCCGTCTTGCACACTCGTCGTTGGTGGTCAGAGAGTTTTGGCCTGACCTACGGTTTTTGGACCACGGGCAGTGGAATCAGTTCCAGTACGTAGACCAAATAATACAATGCAAGCAAAATTTAACTCCCAAACCTTCTAAGGAAACTATGGATGTCGGATCTCCAACACAGTTCTTAAGCATAGAGACATGGAAAACTGGATGCACCGATGCCAACTAATTTGGCAAATCTAACTCATAAGCAACCTTACCAACACGCCTCAAAATCTAATATGGGCCTACATATCGGGGACTAAGCTTTCCCTTCTTGCCAAACCTCATTACACCCTTCATGGGTGAGATTTTCAAGTAAACCCAATCATGAACATCAAACTCAAGATCCCTTGTTCTCACATCGGCATATGACTTTTGCCGACTTTGAGCCGTTTTCAACCTTTCTCTTATAAGTCCAACTTTCTCTATGGCCTCATGTACCAACTCAGGACCTATTAGGGCAACTTCATCCACCTCAAACCATCCTATAGGAGATCTACACCTCCTACCATACAATGCCTCAAATGGAGCCATACCAATACACGAGTGATAGCTATTGTTATAGGCAAACTCAATCAATGGTAATGGTCATCCCAATTGCCTTTAAAATTGATTACACATGCCCTTAACTTATCCTCCAAAGTTTGGATAGTACTCTCCGCTTGCCCATAGGTTTGTGGATGAAAAGTCGTGCTAAGCTTCACTTTAGTGCCAAGACCCTTTTGGAATGACTTCCAAAACTGAGAAGTGAACTGAGTACCATGATCGGAAATAACGGACAAAGGCACTCCATGTAACCTTACCATTTCTCTCATGTACAACTTGGCATATTCCTCCGCCGTATAGGAAACCTTAACTGGAAGGAAATGAGCCAATTTCGTCATCCGATATACTATCACTCAAATTGAATCATGTTGCCGCCGGCTGCGAGGCAAACCAACTACAAAGTACATATTCAAGTCTTCTTACTTCCAAGTAGGAATGCTAATGTATTGAGATAAACCTCCTGGTTTCTGATGCTCAACTTTCACTTGTTGACAGTTAGGACACTTAGTCACGAACTCTGCAATATCCTTCTTCATCCCATTCCACCAATAGACCTCTCGCAAATCAAGGTACATCTTGGTGGCTCCCGGGTGAATGGAATACCGTGAACTATGGGCTTATGTCAAAATCTGTTCCCTCGAGTCATCAACATTCTGAACACATAAACGACCTTGACATCTAAGAACACCATCTCCCCCTTAGGAGAAGGCCTCAATGGATTTCTTAAGTACCACCTCTTCCAATTCTACCAAAATTGGATCAAGACCTTGCTTGGCCTTCAGATCCGCCACAAAATATGATTCAGAACCATTGTGAACCATAACACCACCCTTGGTGGAGTCCACTATTTGAACGCCTAATCGGGCCAATCTATGAACATCTCAAACCAACTCTTTCTTTTCTTCTTCAATATGAGCAACACTACCATAGATAACCGATTAAGAGCATCCGCCACCACATTTGCTTTTCTGGGTGATAAAGAACACTCATGTCATAATATTTCAATAGCTAAAGCCACCTTCTTTGGCGAAGATTTAGATTATTTTGATTAAAGACATATTGCAAACTCTTGTGGTCGGTAAACACATCCACATGCACACCATACAAATAATGCCTCCAAATCTTCAAGGCAAAAACAACCGCCGCTAGTTCAAGATCATGGGTCGGATAATTCTTCTCATGAATTTTAAGTTTCCTTGAGGCATAGGCAATAACATTCCCATTTTGCATAAGCACACACCCTAACCCGATTCTTGAGGTATCACAATAAACCACAAAACCATCCGTCCCTTTAGGTAAGGTCAACACCGGTGCGGAAGTAAGTCTATCCTTCAACTCTTGGAACTCTTCTCACACTGTTTGGACCATATGAACTTAGCTTTCTTTTGAGTCAAAGTTGTCAAAGGAGAGGCAATCGAAGAGAAACCCTTAATAAACCTTCTATAGTAACCGGATAAACCCAAAAAACTTCTAATATCCGAAGGAGTTAGAGGTCTAGGCCAACTCTTGACCGCTTTCGTCTTCTTTGGATCTACCTAAATACCTTTACACGAAACAATATGACCAAGGAAAGCTATGGATTTTAGCTAAAATTCACATTTGCTAAACTTTGCAAAAAGTTGTTGGTCCTTAAGAATTTGCAACACGATCCTCAAATGATCAATATACTCATTCTCACTCTTTGAATAGATCAATATATCATCAATGAACACAATCACAAACATGTCAAGGTATTGTCTAAACACCTTATTCATCAAATCCATAAAACGCCTCTGGAGCATTAGTCAACCTAAACGACATTACCAAAAACTCATAATGACCATACTGAGTTCGAAAAGCCGTCTTCGGAACATCTTCTTCCTTTACCCTCAATTGGTGGGATCCCGATCTAAGGTCAATCTTAGAGAAATAACTTACTCCTTGAAGTTGGTCAAACAAATCATCTATCCTTGGGAGAGGATACTTGTTCTTAATGGTCACCTTGTTCAACTGACGATAGTTAATACACATACGAAGAGACCCATCTTTCTTTCTAACAAACAAAACTGGAGCACCCCATGGAGAGATACTCGATCGGCTGAAACCCTTATCTAACAAATCTTTCAATTGTTCTTTCAACTCCTTAAGTTCTGTCGGAGCCATTCGGTAAGGAGGAATAGAAATTGGTCGCATTTCTAGGAGAAGGTCAATACCGAAGTCTATTTCCCACTCGAGAGTAATACCGGGTAAATCATCTGGGAATACTTTCGGAAACTCATTAACAATGGGGACCGACTTGAAAGAAGGGGTTTCAAAATCTTCATCCTCACGCTAACTAGATGGTAAATGCAACCCTTATAAATCATCTTTATAGCTGTAAGACACGAGACAAACTAATCCTTAGGCATAGAATTTTGCCCCTTCCATTCTAGGATAGGCTCATTTGGGAACTGAAACTTGACTACACGAGTTCTACAATCAATAGAAGCATAACATGAGTGCAGCCAATCCATACCCAAGATAACATCAAAATCTAGCATATCAAGCTCTATCAAGTCAACAAGAGTAACTCTATGGGATAAGGAAATGATACACTTTCTATAGACCATCTTAGCCGCAATAGAATCACCGAGAGGAGTAGAGACAGAAAAAGGTTGTCACAACCCAGGGGTACCCCCTAGATGTAACAAGCCGTATAAGACCCTGAGAGGACTCCTACAAGCCACTTAGCATAGCATAACATAAATTAATAGAAAAGGTGTGGGAATTAAAACTTTTCAAATACAATCAAAGTCTTTTATAAAAGCAAGCGGAAGTCTAACATGACATTGTCTCAAACCATCTAAACATAAGAAATAAAAATCTTGGGACGTAGCCCATACGATAGTCTCAAAAGTAAAGGGAAGACATAAAAGAGATAGAGTGATCCAATCCTCAAATACAATGAGGACTCACCAAAGCTTCACTTCACAATCCTCTAGGAACGTAGCCACAAGTGTGCGAATCGGGAATGCCGGATCCTACATTTGATAAGAATGTAGGCAAGAGTATGCGTTAGTACAATCAAGTACTAAATATGATGGCTAGCATGAACTACATAAACATAAGCATTAGTCGACATAAGACATAAGACATAAGACATAAGCATAATCAATATATATATAAAAAAATCTAATTACATTATTTGATGAATACAAAAACTTAAACTTTTTTTTAGCTTTCTTTGAACTTAAACAAATCTAACTTTTCCTCAATCTCATTTTGTATCTGAGTTGCAAATAACTTTATCTGTACAATTATCCCTTTTAAATGCTTCCAATTCCTAGTTTCCAGATGTGATATATCATTGTCTCCCCATATTGTTTTGTCCAAACTCCTTTCAATGTCTCTCTATGTGATCCATCTCAAGCATTTATTGATCCCCTTCTTCCTTATGCTAAAGCCAGACAAGACTTTCAGTGTATAGGTAAAATATGAGGCACGATTATCTCGGGGTCTCTCCGTAAAATTAAGTATTTATATATTTTTTTTAAAATTTGTACAAGAAAGCTAAATAGTTGCTCCCTCTGTGGCATAAAGATGAGTAAAAGATCTCGACTCAAGATAAAATTTATATAATTATTCGAATCTTAAACTCAATCTTTTTAATTCAATTCTAGCTCACACTAGTGAGTATTCCAATAGCAATACCCAAGTAGATATCTTCCTTGAAGGCTAAGGTTGTCTATTTCAACTTTTGAAAGAAAAAATTCTTTACTTCGCAGGCCCTAGGGGATGCCAAAACGCTCACAAACAAGAGAAGGCATTGGCTAAACGGCAAAATGGACTAGAATATGTTGTTTCACCTTTTGTCCCTCTCAATATCATCCTTACTATAAGTCTTACTCAAAATTCAACTTACACACCCTATTTCATGGTGCTTTTATTATTCAATCATCGTTTGGTGTTAAGAGAGATTCTCCCATGATTCATAACCCTATTTCCTAGCAGTCAAGACCATTAATTTTATCAGGTTATAATTATCGTGAAAAACTTCATTATATTTACGAGTTATGTATAACCTTTTTCTTAGATCAATAATTGGACGAAAGCTGCAAATGTAGTAGGTGTGTTTTCTTGATGTTTGTATTTGTTAATGGTTCAATTGTTTTATTCATCGCAAAATGAGTGTCTAAGGCAAAGTGGTGAACATTCAAAAAAATTCAAGAATCAATGACATTAACAATATTTTTTTTTTTGAAAATTAAAATTATAATAATAGTGAAAAAGATAGATTATTATCGTATAAATCATTTATCTAAGATATGAACGTTAGATCATAAGCTAAATGTCGACCAATTAGATGATATATATTGTTATTTGTTGTCTCTTAATAATATTTAGGATAGAAAATAAATTCTTCTGGTATGTATCAAATATGTATAGAGCATGACATCCATAACTTAAAATGAACTTATTTTACTACATTTAATGAGATGACTTTCAAAATATATACACAAACTATTATCAAATTTTCAAGTTTTTATTCTTTTAAAAAACTTCAAATTGATACTACATAATCTTAGAATAAAATAATCTCTAAAGAACATTTGTATTGTAAAAAAATCATTCTTCATGTGAAGGATAAACTGAAGATCGGCACATAGGACAATCTTTGTTCCTGAACAACCACTGTTTGATTCACCCTGAGTGATATTCATGTCCGCACTAATGTTTCCCAATGGTCTCTTCATGTTTATATTCCTCCTAACATATGACATAAATCTTTGTGGATTCCCTTTCAACAACTTCTTCATTTTTTATGGGTTATTTATGTCATATTTAGGTGCAACAACATGATGACTTCTTTTTTTGATATACCTCATTATAACTCCCTCCTCTTGAACATGATCCAATGTCCATCCTCTAGTCACCAAAAAGGGTCGATTGTTGAGTGATAATAATACGGATGATATTTCCAGTTTTGCGAGAATCGCAGATGGTCTAGAAAACTAGTTGCATGTAAAGGCATATTTGTTGAATCATGATCACTCATGTTAATTATAAAAACCCAAGGATAATGAGTATGCGAGTTACTCATTGTTCAGAAGCACATATTAAATAAAAATAACGCTAGAAAGATTTTTGAGTTCTTGTAAGGAACACAAGCAGCAGAAACAATGTATAATAAGTTTGAGCAACATTAAACTATATATAAAGATGGCCGGCAATATTTCATAGTTCGTTAGGAAAATAATGAATTACATTTCTAATTTATTTTGGAATCAAATTTATTGAGAATATGAAATATGCATAGAGATGGCCTACCACATTTTCTAATTCATTTGAAAACTTAATTAGTTGCATTCCTAATTTGTGTTAGAATAAGATTTAAAGACAATATGAAATATACATACCATATTTTCTAGTTTATTTGAGAACTTAATAAGTTTTATACCTAAATTTTTTAGAAATCATATTTATTGAAATGATTGTTATTTACTTTCCTAAATGAGTTGAATTCTTATAAATAAATATTTTGTTAATATGTATATGCAGTCTTGCTAATCCTTCCTTGGTTATCAACCTTTCCAACGAACAAATCTATTTATGTTAGCTAATATTTGCATAAGTGTTCAAAATTAACTCTAAAATGGATATTATTTGAATGTATATATTTTTCTATAATATTTATTATGAGATTGTTTAATTATGTTTTGTTGGGTATTTTCCCTGAGTTTATTATCATAATTGAGTTGTCCTTTTAGGAAAAAAATAATATGTAATCTCCATATTTCTCTAGTCCTTTTCTTGTAGGAAAAAGTTAATGACTCTATAAATAAATGTTTGTTTCTTCTTACTTAGTAGCATTCACAATGCAGTCCTAGGGGCTTAAAGAGTTTTGTGTAAGGGAAGAAACAGATAGAGACAAGTGTACGTTAACACTTGTGTGAACCACTTTGCATTCTGAGTGAATTGTCTTAGGTTATTCCTCTCAATTTTTACTCTATTTTATATAGTAAATTTCTTATCTCCTCTTCCGGACGTAGGTTTGCTTTTTACTCATGGTGTTTCGAGGTTTGCTTTGTTAGTTTACACGTTACACCTAATTAATCAATCATAACAAGTGCTATCACAGCTAGGTTTGATGTTTGAAAAGTGCTATCATAGCTAGGTTTCATCTTGGTGGGTTCAAATCTAGCTTCTATTTGACAGTAATGAAGATTTTTTTGGAGAAATTATTTCAGAGAGGTTCTCTGTGTCGAGACATATATTTTGAAGAGGAAATTATGAAGAGGAGATGCAAGCTATTGAAGATTATGTGAAAATATAAAAAAAATATTTTGTCAGAAATTCAGGCTAAGGGGGAGATTTGTTGGGTGTTTGGCCAGAGTTTCTTACCATAATTGGGTTTTCTTTTTTGAGAAAAGGAAAACATGTAATCTCCATATTTGGCTAGTCCTTTTCTTTTAGGAAAAGGTTTATGACTCTATAAATAGAGGTTTGTTGCTAATAAATTTACAATGTAGTCCTAGGGGCTAGAGAGTTTTGCGTAGGGGGAGAAACAGTTAGACACAAGTGTTCACATTAGCACTTGTGTGAACCAAGGTATTCTAAGTGAATTGTGTGAGGTTATTCCACTCAATATTTTCTTATTTTTATTCTTACTTATGGTCTTTCAAGGTTTTCTCTTAGATTATTTTGATCATAACAAGATACCATTGTTTAGGGAAAGGCAAGCACAAACAAAGGTGCATGACATGGAAATAGTGGAAGAAAATCTAAATCTATTTTTTTCCTACTATTTGAACCAAGAGGAACAAACTAATTCTAGCACAAACACTATTTGGGGCATGAAGCAAATTACCAAAATAAATATAGCAAGGAAAAATCAAAACAACAATGTGAGACACTGAGATTTACGTGAAAAACTCCTCGGTGTAAAGAGTAAGAACCATGGGGACAAAGCTCCACTATTATTAAAAAGAGTTACAAATGTGTTCTCCAAAATGTCCACAATGTGCAACAATAACTACAAGATAGCACAAAAAACTAGAGAAGTAAAAGGAATAAAATCATAAACTACACAACTACTGTTCAGAAGCTAAAATATGGATCTACAACACTCCAAATTAACTTATGTCAAATCCAAATCAAAGATTAAGTTGAATGGACTATCCAAAAATCAGCTCAATCGGACAAGGAACGAAGTGAGAATCCCGATTTGAAAAAGGCTACTAGGGATGAAAATGAACGTGCAAAAATATGCCCTCCTTTCTCACCTTTCTCTCTTGTGTGACTGTTGATCTCTATTGTTAATTATCTAAAACTAAGACCTAAAGATGGTCTTACATATACACCATAAAATTGGGCTTATGGGCAAAAGTGAGCTGGTCCAAATTGGACTTTTAATTATCCACATGGGAAGGGAAAAATACCCAAAACCCAACAATTCTCCCTCTCCCGACAATGTGCCGGAGACTTCAATCATGACAATCATGCAACGTTCTTCAAACTTCCTTCTTGGTAAATCATTAGTCATCATGTGTGAACCGGTATCATTCGTATGGATCTTTTCAAGTTCAAGCAGCTTAGAATCCAACACATCTTGAATCCAATGATATCTCACATCAATGTGTTTAGAACGACCATGAAATGTAGAATTTTTGCCAAGGTGAATAGCATTTTGACTGTCGCAATAAATCACATACTCTTGAGCACAATTACGTTCACCCAAAAATCTCTTCATCCAGATTAACTCTTTACAAACTTCAACAACATCTTCTGTAGTAGATAGAGCAACACATTTTTGAAACTTAGATTTCCAACAGAGAGCTCCCCCTGCAAAAGTAATCAAGTAGCCTAAAGTAAACTTACGAGTATCAACATCACCAACCACGTCTGAATTAGTGTAACCACAAAGAATAGGCTTTCCAGTCCCAATACATAAACTCAGACTAGAAGTGCTATAAATATACCTCATACTCTACTTCACAGAATTCCAATGTTCTCTTCTTGGATTAGAAACAAAATGACTAACAATACCAAAAGCATCAACAATGTCTGGTCTTGTACACACTATTGCGTACATAAAAGTACCAATGGCTGAAACATAGGGAAACCTTTTCATATCTTCCTTCTAAGCATCACGGAAAGGACAATGCTTCGTGCTCAATTTGAAGTGCATAGCTAATGGTGATGGGATATACTATTAACCATGTTGTTAAGTCATAATATTTTATCTAATCTCTTGTAAAGGCTATTTATTTAATCTTAGTTAATATAATAAAGTCTTTATATAAATAGACCATTGTGTTAATATGTGTGTCAATTACTTTTATAGTAGACAATTTTTGTGTATGGAGTTATTTAACTCATATATGGAAGATTAAAATTGTTTGTTCTAATAAGTTTTAAATTATATTTTCACAATCAAATATGAAGTTGGACAAACATCTTGATGATTGTAGCGCAAAATTAAATATAATTCGATCTTAGTTATGGGAATGGTTATATTACAACTTCTTGTACTAGTACATTTTGTGTGTATTGAACTGACCAATTAGAGATGTTCGTATATGTTTTGAATATTTATGAACAGCTTATCTAGTCCATTATGTGTACTTATACTCTTAATTTTGATATAATTATTATGATCTATGTAGTTTGATTTATTATTTTAATCTATTAAAGAGTGAGACTCGATTGGGAGTCAATATATTACTAATATATTGAGTAATGAAAAATCACATCAGTGAAATCATACTTAGTTGATAGAACTATGTGTCAGACTTGAGATAGAGGACACCCCTTTATGGATACTTATAAGTTTTCACGTGAAAACCGTGTAGGTGGATTTTATATCTGTAATTGATGAGTCCACTAATTGGACTCATTGAACTCATTTAGGGCTATATTTTAATAGAAATTTTGTCCTCAAATGCTTATTTTATCTCAATATTTGATGAAAACACTTAAGTTTCAGGTATTTGAAGTTCGAAGGAAAGCATGGACACTACGTTGCAAAAGGAACAAAAATAGCGGAAAAGAACAAAGAAATGAAGGCCTGAGGATCGCCGAGTCCACTTGGCGAGTCACCGAAGGGTTTTACTTCATCTTTTGTTCCAGTGTGCTAAGCCCTGAAGGAAAGGATCAAGTCGGCAAAAAAAAAAACAGTCGGTGCATCGCCGAACAGTTCCGCGAGGCAGTACCATGTCGCCCAATGACCCAGAGCGTGATGATGTTGAAGGATGGTGCAAGACGATGATGAACTACACCCAAGGGCGAATCGCCGAGTTGATCGACGATTTTGACTAATGTCGCCGAATGATCCGCTGCAACACAGATTTTTGAAAATTATTAATACTTGTTGAGAGATTAGATTTTAGTATCAGATTTGAAGTGTGGAACAAATTAATATAATTTGTAGTACCTTTTATTTTCTGCTTTGAGTTTGAAAGGGTTTTGAAAATTTGAAGAAGAAGAGGGTTTCATCTCCAAGGATTTGGACTTGGGTTTCTTGGATTCTTCATTTTAGCCTGTAACAAGACTTAAATCTTCATACCCATTTGAATGCAAGCTCATTTAGGTATAAATTTCTATCTCTTGATGTGTGGCTAAAATCCCCAATTCTTGGGGTGTGATTTAGCGAATATGGGTTAAGTTTGTCATTGGGTCTTGCTTGCTGATAGATTAGATGTAGTTTAATGGTGATTTTGTCTAGTAGTTGTGGATGAATCTAACAAATTTGTAGTTGCAAATACAAGTTTATTTATGTGTATTCAGCTTGCTCGAGAGAGAAGTCGCGAAACCAAGACTACTAGATTGATGGCCTAAGGAGTGGGTTGACATGAGGTTCAGCTTGAGAGAGTGAACCCTAGTCCCATATCCTAACACTCAGCTTGAGAGAGTGAGTGGGGTAAGGCGTAGGCTGGTCTTCATGCTGCAAATGGGTGTCCGAGAGGAACCCATTTGAAACGGGGTATGTTGCCCGAGAGAGAATTTATTCCCACATAAAGCTTAGCCTAGTCACTATTACTCTATAAATTTTCTATCGAAAGCATGTACCCAACAATTTAGATTAACCCGTATTACGGTCACATCCCAAGAATCCCCTCTCATTATTTAGAAATTTTTGTTTCTTTTGCTGTCTTTACTTACTAGTGACAAAACTCCCATTGTTAATTGACACTTTTGTGTCCCCCTTTAATTTACAATGCTTTTAATCGAATATCTTTAGCTACGACTATTTAGAATAAATTTTATTTTTCTATTAATTCTCAAAACCGCTTCCTTGGGACACGACCCCAACCCTTGGTTGGGTTACTATACTATTGCACGATCGTAGACACTCGTACTGGAAGTTGTGTTGTTGATTACGTAAAACATCAAAATGGCGCCACTGCCGGGGAGTGGTGTTATTTGAGAATTTTTAGATTAGTAAATTTTTTGCTTTTCTTAGTTGTAGAATACTTACATAATTTTTAGTTTTGTTTGTTTGCTGTGTGAATATTTCAGAAAGCATGAGTGTTAACGGTTGCAATGGTAGCCAGGTAGGCCACCAAGACGACATAAAAAATCTCAACGATGTCCAAGAGCCCAACATCAATGGCCCCCATTTTATGGGAGGTGTTAGAGCCATCTGTTTACCCCCAACCAAAGGAAATGTAGTGTTCCACATAACGTGCACCATGTTACAACTCTTGCAACTGAAGGGACTTTTTAGCGGACTGGCTCATGAGGATCCTCACGAGCATCTTCGAAATTTTGTAGATGTGTGTGGACCTTTCTCATTCATAAACATCTCTCAGGAGTCAGTCCGATTGAGGCTATTCCCTTTCTCGTTGATGGGAGAGGTATGCAAGTGGCTAGCTGAGCTACCACGTGAATCCATCACTTCTTGGGAGGAACCGCATTTCAAGTGCGATTTTTCCCTCCCTCAAAGATGATGTCACTACGGGATAACATCTAGAGCTTTAAACGTCTAGAAAGAGAGCCTCTGCACGAAACTTGGCTTCGGTTAAAAAAATTGGTGCTCCAATGCCCAACTCATGGTTTGCCCGATAACGTGCTACTTCAATACTTCTACCAGAGCTTAGACTCGGTGAACAAAGGCGTCGCTGACCAACTCTCGCCGGGAGGCTTAATGCAAGAGCCATATGCAATAGAAACCCAACTTTTAGATGGTATGACAACCATCAACAGAGCATGGTACACTCGTGAGGACCAAGTCTCCCCTTTCACTTTCAAGCTATCCAAGGAGCAAATTGAAAAAGACAATGAGAGAGATCAGAACATGGCCAAAATCATGACACAACTTGATATTTTATCCAAAAACATCATGGGGCCCGATGCCCGTGGTGTCAACGCTGTGGGTGTCGGGGGCGCAAATCTTGAGGAGATGAAGTTTGAAGCCTTGTATAACTAGGAGGTAAATTTTCTAGCCAACTAGGGCGGTGGCTACCACTCAAATTACCCAAGGCAGGGTGGTAACCAAGGTTGGGCTAGAGACGAAGGTTGGAAGGATCGGGATCGTGAATGGAGGGATCGAAATCCAACTTCGAAGGAAGGGGAGAAGTATAGATACGTGCCTCCCCATGAGCGCCAGAAGCCAAAGGATTCGGACGGTGGTAGGTCTGAGGATATGCTCTCGCGCATCCTCAACAAAGTTGAAGGGTCCGATAAAATGCTAAAAGGCATGAAAGAAGATGTGTCTACCCTTATCCAGACCGTTACCTCTCATTCAGTTTCAATCAAGTAGTTAGAGACCCAGATGGGTCATATCTCATCTCACCTAAATTTGAGACAGCCAGGGGGTTTGCCGAGTGATACCATGGCTAACCCCAAGAATGAGGTTTAAGAGTAAACTTACGTCGTGCCACGACATTAACTAAGGCGCTGTTTGGGAGACAACCCAAAACCCTTGTTGCTATTTCTATCTTGTTTTTGATAAAATAATGGTGTGTTGATTGCGCAGGTAAAAGTGTGGAAGAGTGAACAAAAATTGCAGATTGACGAGGAACATGTCCAATAAGCGAACCGCCGAACGGTTCGACTATTCAGAACTAGACCACCGTTAGACTCGAAACCATTTTGCATTGGAGTTTGTAAAACTCGGAGAGCATTAGGAAATTATTGGCGAACCGCCGACAATGTCGGCGATCTCGACAGAGATCACCGTTTTGACTCCCACGAAACATAGAGGTACTAGAAACTTTAGCGAGGTAAATGACTACTTGGCGGTACGCCGAATAGCTCGACGATTGGAACTAACGTCGCCGAGTAGCCAAAAACTGGATGGTTTTTGCATGCCAAAGGTTTAAAAATTTCAATTTCATTCACTTTCCCTCACTTTCTCACCTTCCCAAACTTACACTTGCACTCTAGTTTTATATTTCTTGCACTTTTGGTGTATTTTGATTCATTGATTTATGCGCGGATTTGGATTACATTGCCGCCTAGCTTTTTGGTAGCATTTCAATCAGCAAAACATGTTAGCTTCTTAATACCCGTATTTATTTTGTCAGCATTGTACTCATTTGCAAACTCTTTAATATTGTTAAATCTACCGAACCTCTCTGATTGGACATAATTGGTTAAGTGTCGATTGTTATTCGGTAATCCTACTTAAACTGTGAAATCTTATTCTCTGATGTATCTAGTTGAGTTAATGTGTGATGGGTGGTGTTAGTATGTTATGGGTCTTGGTTAAGTTTGTGCTTAAATTGCATTTTCGGGGGTTGCGGGGCCAATTTTGAAAAATTGGCACAGAAGTAAGCACGATGGGTGATTCGGCGAGCTGTGACGAGCTCACCGAACCACTTCGTGGTTCACCTAATTACCCCATTTCTCCTTTGTTATCATGCTTAAATTGTTGTGGCGTTTTTCACTTTTGGCGAGAAGTACGAGGTCGCCAAGAGCACTCGGTGACTCATCGAAAGTCTTCTTATTCGCCCTTTGTCTGCACCCCTCATTCCTTCTGCACTTTGACATTTGGCGGATTGTCTATGACTTCACCGAATGTATTCGGCGACACGCCGAATGGACTATCTAGTCTTTCTGCAGCTGAAAGTCTTTATTTTGGTTGTCAAATATGTTCTAACATTATCTTAAGACTTTACAGACATGGCCATACCAAAAGTTGCAGGAAGAAACATGCCACCCAGACACATAAGAGCACAACAGTTCAGACGAACTGAAAGGAGCGACAATAGGACAACCAGTTTAAGGAGGAGGATGCCCATTGACCCTAATGTCCCTTCATGAGCTCGAGGGTTCGTCAATGCGATACATGCCTTCAACGCAGCGCATGATTTGAATAACATGGTTGAGGCAAACGTCGCTACAGAAGCTGAAGCAGAGAGAAAAGAAAAAGAGAACCTGAAGAAGACTAACAACACTACGGGCACTGATGCCCAGATAGATGGAGAGACTGCGTAGACATGACTCTTCTTTACCTCCCTCTTTGTATTCCTTTAATTTACATTCTGGACACTTTATTTTAATTGCATTTGAGGACAAATTGCTTTTATTTGTGGTGGGGTGAGGCTCACCTTTTGTGTGCTATTTGTGACTCGTGTTGTTGTGTATATATTTGGGTTGTTCTGTTTTAAAATTGTGTTTACACTGCTTTCTGTGGATGTTTGAGCTTATGGCTCATTTTGTTTTCAATTGCAAAATGATTTTGATTTTGATCCTTCCGAATTTTTTTTGACACCTCTTGTGTGTGAATGTGGTTGTTCTTTTGCAAAATTTAAGTCTCGGTCCCAATCTATACCGATGACTTGAATAGTGCTTACAATCGAACGAACATGAATGTACGGCTACGATGAGGCTTGCATAGACAATATGTGAACTCTTTGCATCTCGTTGTGATTAGCCATTTATCAAATTGAGTCTCTTGTGATGACCGTTGCACACTAGCGAAAGTGTGGAGTCTTGTTTGACTTTAGTATCGATGCCTTGTGTGATGAGCTTACTTTGAACCATGCATGATAGATCCTAGAATTTTTCCCGTTGGTCCGATCAACAAAGTGATGCTATCTCTTGATATGATCTTAGGCAACTTCTAAGAGTGTGAGCCAATTTGACATATACCTCTTTTGTGACCTACCCTGTGAGCGTGTGATTCTCTTTTGAACACCCCTTGAGCCTTTCCTTTCTTTGGAAGAAACTTGATGAAACCAGAACCTTTCTTTATCCACTACCTTTAAGCCTCTTGAATTGTGGTTAGTTGAATAGCCAACTTAGGCCAACAACCTAAGTTGGGGGTGTGGTGAAAAGAAAGGGGGAAGTCAAGAAGTGCAAAGAAAGTCTCCTCTTACCCATGGTTGTAAGAAAAATGGAACCCCTCCATATATATAATAATAAAAAAAAACAAAAGAGAAAAAGAATGAAAAAGAAAGTTGTGGAATAAATGTACAAAAGAAATGGGGTTCCGAAACAATCCATGGGAAGTGAATAATAGGATGACTTATGAGAACTAAAGAAAAATATGAAAGAAGAAGAAAGGAAGTGTCGTGAGCACCACATTTCATGAGGATGAAAGTCACTGAGCCTAAATGACCATACCTTTGCACTCAGCCCCATTACAAGCCTTGAAAAGACCTTTTTGATCTTGAGTGAGCTGAAACAAATGTTGATTGGAAAATATGGGCAAACCTATGGGTGAAAGCATGCATTGTGTTCTTCTTTGAGAGAGTGAGCGTTGCATTTGATTCCAAATCTTTAAACTGTGAACCATTGTGTGATTATGGAATCATTATTTCTGTGAGGGCATTTGAACACTTTGGTTGAGCTTGAACTTGCATTTGAAGCAAGTATTGTGAGCATGTGGTTCTTTGATATTGGTGTGTCACAACTTGAATCTTTGGGTACACATTTGATCTTTGCATAAGTAAATTGATTCTTGTTGTGTGCATTCATGATTGAGCCTTGTGTAGCACTGTTCAAGACACTCTTTTTGAACTACTGAACTTGAGTTTACTTGAGGACAAGCAAAAGTTTAAGTTGGGGGTGTTGATGAGTCCACAAATTGGACTCATTTAGGGCTATATTTTAATAGAAATTCTGTCCTCAAATTCTTATTTTATCTCAATATCTAATGAAAACACTTAAGTTTCAGGTATTTGAAGTTCGAAGGAAAGCATGGACACTACATCGCAAAAAGGAATGAAAAAGGCAGAAAAGAACGAAGAAATGAAGGCCTGAGGATCACCGAGTCCACTTGGCGAGCCGCTGAAGGGTTTTACTTCATGTTTTGTTCCATTGTGCTGAGCCCTGAAGGAAAGGATCAAGTCGGCGAAAAAGGAAGCAGTCGGCGCATTGCCAAACAGTTCCGCGAGGCAGTACCATGTTGCCCAATGACCCAGAGCACGACGATGTTGAAGGATGGTGCAAGACGGTGATGAACTACACCCAAGGGCGAATCACCGAGTTGATCGGCGATTCTGACTAATGTCACCGAATGATCCGCTGCAGCACAAATTTTTGAAAACTATAAATACTCGTTGAGAGATTAGATTTTAGTATTAGATTTGAAGTGTGGAACAAATTAATATAATTTTGTAGTACCTTTTATTTTCTGCTTTGAGTTTGAGAGGGTTTTGAAAACTTCAAGAAGAAGAGAGTTTCATCTCCAAGGATTTGGACTTGGGTTTCTTGGATTCTTCATTTTGGCCTGTAATAAGACTTAAATCTTCATACCCATTTGAATGCAAGCTCATTTAGGTATAAATTTCTATCTGTTGATGTGTGGCTAAAACCCCCAATTCTTGGGGTGTGATTTAGCGAATATGGGTTAAGTTTGTTGTTGGGTCTTGCTTGCTGATAGATTATATGTAGTTTAATGGTGATTTCATCTAGAAGTTGTGGATGAATCTAACAAATTTGTAGTTGCAAATACAAGTTTATTTATGTGTTTTCGGCTTGCTCGAGAGAGAAGTCGTGAAACCAAGACTACTAGATTGATGGCCTAAGGAGTGGGTCGACATGAGGTTCAGCTCGAGAGTGTGAACCCTAGTCCCATATCCTAACAATCAACTCGAGAGAGTGTGTGGGGTAAGGCGTAGGCTGGTCTTCATGCGACAAATGGGTGTCCGAGAGAAACCCATTTGAAACGGGGTAAGTTGCTCGAGAGAGAATTTATTCCCACATAAAGCTTAGCCTAGTCACTATTACTCTATAAATTTTCTATCGAAAGCATGTACCCACCAATTTAGATTAACCCGTATTCCGGTCACATCTCAAGAATCCCCTCTCATTATTTAGAAATTTTTGTTTCTTTTGCTGTTTTTACTTACTAGTGACAAAACCCCCATTGTTAATTGACACTTTTGTGTCCCCCTTTAATTTACAATGCTTTTAATCGTTAATATATTTAGCTACGACTAGTTAGAACAAATTTTATTTTTCTATTAATTCTCAAAACTGCTCCTTTGGGACACGACCCCAACCGTTGGTTGGGTTACTATACTATTGCACGATCGTAGACACTCGTACTGGAAGTTGTGTCGTTGATTACGCAAAACATCACTAATGTGAAAAAAGTTAAGTATAATAATAATGTATTAAATTAATCAATAAATTAAATTATTTAGAAAATTGAATTTAATTGATTGGGGTCCGTAATTCTAACATAGGGAGTTAAATAAGTTGTATTGCTAGATTTTGAAAACAAACCGAGGAGTGCAATTATAGATTTTTAGTGGAATAATTTATAATTAATTACAATATGATTAATTCATTATTTTGGAAATTAATATTGTAATTAGAATCCTCAGTTAATAAGTCTACGGTCCCTACTATGCCTGACTAATCAACCAGTTATGAAAAGAAGAAAAAAGTGTTCCAAAAGAAGAAGTAACCTCTATTGATCTTCTGCAAAAAATTGAGTTATTGGGATTATATAATTTATTTAAGAAGCAATTTTTTTTTGCTTGTCTTAAAAGAAATTTTATTACCTAATATTTCCTTAATATTGCCTTTATGGAAAAGAATAAAAATGTCTGATTTTATTTGCTATTGATTGTTTTTAATGGCAATTAATGACTCCTAATTGCTGAGATGTTTGAAAAACGTTTACCTTCCCCTCTTCAGCAAAGAGTTGGGATAAAAAGGGCTGGTTGGGGGCAACGAGGAGGATCAATCTTTTATGAAAATATTTTCCCACACAAACTACTGGTTGAAAAGAATTAGTGAGGAAGTAGTAGAAGGCCAGAGTTCTGGATTCATCAAGCTTAAACAAGTTCTGCAAAACCTTAATAACGATTTCAAGTTTTTCTTTGTTTATATTATATGTTATTATGTTATTCATGATCTTGTATTATTCTTTTGATGCGTATATCATTTATATACTCTAATTGGTATCACGGTAAGGCCAATGTAGTAGCTGATGCTCTTAGCAGATTATCTATGGGTAATGTAGCACATGTTGAGGAAGAAAGGAAGGAATTAACAAAAGATGTTCAACGATTTGCTCGCTTAGGAGTTGGTCTTACAGACATGTCAGATGGTGGTGTGATAGTTCAGAAGAGATCCGAATCTTCATTGGTAGCGGAGGTTAAGGAAAAACAGGATAGTGCTCCTATATTACTTCAGTTGAAAGGTGCAGTTCATCAGCAGAAAGTTGAGGCTTTCTCCCAAGGGGGAGATGGTGTGCTTCGTTACCATGGTCGCTTATGTGTTCCTAAAGTGGGTGAATTGAGGAAACAGATCCATACAGAATCCCATAACTCCAGGTATTCTGTTTCAAAACCTTAACTTTCTGCTAATGAACTACACATTCTGGCCATAACTAATTGCTGAGATGTTTTATTAAACTTTTTCCTTCCCCTCTTCAACAAAGAGTTGGGATAAAAAGGGCTGGTTGGGGGCAGCGAGGAGGATCAATCTTTTGTGAAAATATTTGCCCACACAAACTACTGGTTGAAAAGAATTAGTGAGTAAGTGTAACACCCCTCAAAATGAAGTAGGATAAAGTAGAGCCTCACATGGGTTTTATGCATTAATAACTTGTTAAAATAATAAGGAATAGCCTTTTAAGTCAGTTTTAAAGAGTTTGGAAGTCAAACGTCAAGGGACGACCAAGACGTTCGAAAACTAGTCTTTTACGTGTTGGTTTGTTCTAGTATGTTGTTCATGTTTTTATGTGTTGTTTGGAGTCTAAAATCAGTGGAGGTGACCCTAGTGTCTTAATAAATGTCTTTAGGGTCAAAACGTTTGATTACGACGCCCCGGGACCACCCTAAGGGTCCCCGGGAGGACCCCAACCCTTGGGCAAGCAAGCTGCCAAGACAGCTTGCAGGTTGTGCTTGGAGGGAGTGGCTCCGCGTCGCGGACCTGCTCCACCAAGGGACAAAAAGTGTCTCCGCGACGCGGAGACACAGCGGACTCTACTGTCTCGGATTTTAATTTCTAGAAACTTGCGGGAACACCTCCGCGTCGCGAACTTGTTTCCCGACGAAATCTGCGAAAATAGAAATCAAGTTTGACTTGTTTAAATGGTCCAACTAAGTGAAGGGTAGTTTGGGTACTTTG
>JAJONZ010012875.1:0-18789 GCA_029582445.1 Solanum paucissectum | reverse complement strand
ACCATTAAAAATAAAGCAACAAAATGTAAATTTAACATAACATATACAATAATCAAAATGGTGGAAGTGAAACGGTTAATAATTCTGAAAATTAAAAATGTGAACGTTAGAGGTAAAGGGATCAGAAGTGCACATTTCTGAGTAATTGAAGTTAAATATGTTTAATAAAGGATCATAGGAAGCAAAACTAAAATTCATGTATGATATGCATAAATAACACAACTAAAACAAAGTATTATATATATTCTTCATATACATTATTATAAGGAGGAAACAAAAAGATGTTCAACAATAGCAAGAGAAAAACATTATATCTCATAAAGAGAAAAACTCTTGATAAAGAGCGCTTCTTCTATTAATAGGTCCTCTATGACTTATATTTAGATTAATCAAGCTGAATGCATAAATAAAAGATAAGCATAAGCTAGGGGAACTTACTCTAGTAACTTTACTTGATTCATCGATTGGACTCGGGATTTGGACCACTAGGAACACTATGAGCAGCCACCCCAAATTGCCCTCTCGCATTATGGGTGGCTGCAACCCTCGTAGGGGTAGTGACAGTAGTGGTGGTTGTGGTAGTAGTTGATTTTTTCGGAAGAACTTGCATGGTGAATTTTTTGCTTGTTGGAGAGTAGTCTCGAAGGGCTCTTACGTTAAATCCTAAAGAACAAGTGTTCATGAGTAGTAGTAGAAAGAAAAAAAGAAGAAGAGTTTGTGATTGTGTAGTTGTTTTAGCCATGAATATCCATGAACCAAATGGAACTTCCAAGTTGGGAAATATTAGGGAGCTAGAAGAAATTAAGAAGTTTAAATTTATAGAACTAATAAAATATTATTAATATATATATATATATATATATATATATATATATGCTTTGCAAAGGTTTCTCATATTGGGAAAAGTAAGAAGCATTTATTCTGTGTTTTATATTCGTATTAGAGCTAGATATATATAGCTTTGATTAATTTAAATTTACATTACGAAAAACACTATTCATTATTAAAAAAAATCATATTCAAAATTTAAACCTGCAACATTTAATTATATATACAAGATCTTATTTATCTAACCACAAGGTTCATATTCTTTTTCATGTTTCCCATGTTGCCCCTCATGTATTTTTACTTTGCACAATTAGTCCTTTCGTGAATGGACTAATAATTAAGTGAATCCCGAATACATTAGTACTCCCTTCGTTTTACTTTGTTTGATATTATTTCTTTATTAGGTTGTTACAAAGAGAAGTATTTATACTTGAGAGAAATAAGTTCGAACGGATGACTTTCACCACGTCAAGGTAGAACTCTACCGCTGAATTATATCCAAACATAGCACGGATTGTAGATTTAATAGCAACAAAGGGGTGGTGGCGCAGTTGGCTAGCGCGTAGGTCTCATAGCTTCTGAGTAATCCTGAGGTCGAGAGTTCGAGCCTCTCTCACCCCATTAACTTTTTTTCTCCTTTTTTTTTGGTGAAATTTTCAAATTATGCACTTTTTGGTGAAATTTTCAAATTATGCGCCAAATTTGCTATACAAATTGACCCAAAATCGCATTTTGAAGAATTTTTTTGGTGAAGAAGATGAAAAAGCAACCTGAAATACTACCATTGGGACAGCGGTCAATTGCTTCAACTTTACTCTTTCGTTCTCCAAATCAGTAAGAATGGAACTTTACATTTTTCACTCATTGGGGATTTGGGGCTTTCACTTTGTAGCTTAATTCACATTTCTGGTTAAATTTCTTGTTTTTTTAGCTTGTTGGGTGTCGTTTGTCATCTGGGGTTTCTCTTTTGTTGCATAAAATTAAGATTTTCTGGTTAAAGTTCTTGTTTTTGTAGCTTGTTGGGTCTCGTTTATGATATGGGGTTTCGATTTTGTTGCTTAAAATTCACATTTTTGGTTAAATTTCTTGTTTTTTTAGCTTGTTTCGTTTCTTATGTGATCTGAGGTTTCGCTTTTGTTGCTTAAAAAACACATTTTTGGTTAAATTTCTTGCTTTTCCAACTTGTTGGGTTTCATTTGTGATCTGGGGTTTCGATTTTGTTGCTTAAAATTCACTTTTTTTGGTTAAATTTCTTGTTTTTGAGCTTTTTGGGTCTCGTTTGTGATATGGGGTTTCGCTTTTGTTGCTTAAAATCCACATTTTTGGTTAAGTTTCTTCTTTTTTTAACTTGATGGGTTTCATTTGTGATCTGGGATTTCGCTTTTGGTGTTTATTTTTTAACTTTTATGAATGAAGTTGAGTTTTCTTGTTAGATCTCTCTGTTTTTAGCTTTCTGGGTGTAATTTTGGACCTGTTCATATTTTGTGCTTTGTTTTAAGGTCTACTGGTTGTGAGAAGAAAGTGGAAAGCAGAGGTTCCAATCAAAAGGGTTCAAGCATATCTCTATCTGACTTCCTCAGCAAAAAATTGCACAAAAGTCCTGTTTTACCCGGAGTAGTTCCAGTAAGTAAGCTAAATTGTTTTAATTTCTGTTTTCTCATGGAAGTTGTTGAGGGTCTATCAGAAACAAGCTCTCTACCTTCCTAGGGATAAGGTCTGTGTACACAATACCTTCCTTAGACACCATTGTGCGATTACGCTGAGTATGTTGTTGTATTTTAGTGTTTGTCTTCTCATGAAAACTGATGGTCTATCACAAACAACCTCTCTACGTTCCAATGTAAGGGTAAGGTCTGTGTATACACTAACCTCCATAGATGCCATATGTGTGATTATACTGAGTATGTTGTTGTTGTGTTCTCATGGAAATGCTAGAAATGAAAAAAAAATTCTGTTGGGATCCCAAGAAAGATTTCAAATATTTGTAGAAGTGGAAATTTTGTGTCCTGTTCGTTTGTTGCCATTATTTCAAGATTTCACATTGTAGCTGCATGTAGAACTTCTATCGGAAATAGCCTCTCTTCCTCCCAAGTTAGGGGTAAGGCCTGCATAGATACTACCCTCAGATCTCACTTGTGGGATTACACCGAGTATGTTGTTATAACTGAATGTAGAACTTGTAGGCCACTACAACACATATAAGCAGTGGATGGATCTGCATCCACAGTTTCAGGCTCGGTCACATTAATATGTGTGTAGAGAAATTTGAAGAGTTTCTTTTAAGAATGTATATGTTCCTCATTCTATGAACTCTTGTTGATTCTAGACTTTGTTCACGGAAGTGCACTTAAAGCCTTCAATGATGGACTAAATATGGTCACTTGGTCTGAGCTAAATTTCTCTTTTGGAACACCTCCAGACTTAGTATATAATTGGAACAGGTGAAGAGGCTACCGGCTTCAACCAATGCCAAATATAAGAAAGGATCTAAACCATAGTTTAGTTTTAAGTTCTGTCATTTGTATCACCTGTGTTCTGTAAAACTGCAATAAGCGGCGTTCCATATTTGCATGTATTTGAAACATGGAACTGTTTTCCTGAGCGGCCTGTAGAAATTATTATAGGTTTTCCCATATCAGGGTGTGCAATTTCTCTACTTGTACAATAATTTACCTAATTTGATTCAACTGTAAATGGGACCTAAACGTTTGCAGGGAAACAAGAAATTCTCGGTGCCAGCATGTAGTAAAGACACAAGTAAGTGTGTCAATGGACGATTCAATCGTTCTAAAGATGGAGAAACAGGAATTCCATGTGCTCTTGATACTATTTTTGAACAATACAAGAAGACCATGAAAGAGAACCAAGACGTTTCTGCTCCTAATGATTCCCGTGAGGTTTCCGTCACCGATAATGTCAGAACATCAAGAAAAAGAGGCTTTATTGAAGGTTAGTCATTCTTTCAGAAAATGAATGGGTTGACCTGTTCACATGTTTGTTGTGATTATCATATTTTCTTAGATGAATTAGCTTTCATGAGATTGCCTTTGGTTATATTCGTTTCTGAGTATCTAAGCTTGTTTCTGTAACTAACATACATGTGCGGTAAAACAAGAAGCTAATCAGTATGGTTTCTTGTGTCACTTGACCTTGCCTCCCCAAGCTACTAAGCTGCTGATTATAAATTTCAATGCAATCTTTTGTTAGTTGGTATTGTTTCTCCTTTTATAAAGATGATATTACGTATCCACTAATATTTCCAATACCCTGTTGTACTTGGAGAAACGTTCAACTCTAGAAGCCAAAGGGGTTATTCCGCTTGAGTTAAGTTTAGAGCTTTGCTTGAGAGTTCAATGTTGGCTACATGGAGAAAAAGGCAAATGGCTTTTCTTCTCTTATTTTCCTGAAAGATGATACCTTGAATAAGATCATTGTCCATTTCCTACAACACCAACAACACCATACCCAGCGGGGTCTGGGAAGGGTAGGATTATTGTCCATTTCTTAAGCCCCTTAAAAAGAGCGTTAATCCAGTACTTCCCAAAACAGATGGAAATCCTCTAGATTCTAAATGATTGAGGATCTCTTTGCCAGGGGTAGAGCTAGAAGTTTATGTACAGGTTTGCCGAATCAAGTAGTTTTAGTCCAAACCTCGTTATATACATGAATTAAATTTTCAACCCAGTTACTAACACCTTATATCACTATCCTAGAATTTTAAGCCCATAAAGTTCAAATTTTGGCTCTCCATAGTCTTGCTGTTGTAACAAAATGAAAATATCCAAAATCCACCACTTAAATACACAACTCTTTTATATCTTGTTACTAGTGCTTGATATATTGGTTTTCTTGAGAAATAACTACTACCATTTATTTTAGTTCCCATGTTTAGATAAAGTACTTTCTGGTTAATCCATATACATTTGCTCTGGAGTTCTTAAATGGAAAATATTATTGAATATTCCAAAATGTTACATGTTCTTGGATTTCATGGATCATATATAGAATGTGCTATTTTCTCAGGAAGTGATCGATGAATTCTTGTTGTTTAGCCCTGACATTTTTTAATGGTTTTCTAGGTAGCAGCGGAAACCAATCAGCTCGAAAGGTTTTGGCAGTTCTTGGAGAAGGTTCAGCAGAAAAGCCTAGAAGAAAAGTGAGAATGCTTGATAACATTGAGAAACCTAGCACTCTCTTCAATCACTGTAAGTCTACTTAAAATCGTAATCTTTAACGAAAACATTCTTCTACTAAAACATATTTTGATGTATTTTTCTGCTTTCAGATGCAAATGGAGGTGGCTGGTGGGATTGCAACATGGAAGGTGTTGATAATGAAGAAGTGGGGTGTAGTGAAGTATGGGAAGGAATGGGTTCTACAACTCTAGGGGGATTGGAATGGCACTGAAATAAGAGATATGAGGAGAGAAAAGACTGCATTTTTGTGATACAACGACAATAACATACCCACTGTAATCCCAAAGGTGGGGTTTGGGAAGGGTACAATGTACGCTGACCTTACCCCTACCTCGTGGAGGTAGATAGATTGTTGTTTTTGAGACTCTTGATGTAGTAATTGTTAGCTTACTTTAGTAAGATATGTTATCTTATTTACTTTTATTACATACTAATTTTCTTATCAATAAGAAAAACTTATGCAAAGGGTAAAAATAAGTATTGTTAAAGCTTACCTTATATTATATATGCATGACACAAGTAGCTATTACGAAACAATTATGACAAGTCAATTTACGTGAAGTGTTTCCTCTCTAGGCTCATGTTATTGCTAACACTCCTTCTGAATAAAGCTGAATACCCAATCCTCTAAGAAATTGTTTAAGGTAAGTGGAGAAAAAAAATTATTTTATTCCTGATATATATATATATATTTATTTTCTGTTGCACTAACTATAACTTGGTGTTCAAGCTTTGTAAGTCTCAAACTGTTGGAGAAAAATGATTTGATCAAAAACTTGTTTGAAGAGTCCAAACTAGATTTAATACGTACTCTTATGTTTCCAATTTATTTTTTGTACTTTTATTTTTATTCAATTTAAAATAGAATGTTCTTTTTCCATAGGGGTGGGGCGCATCTTTTAAGACTACAAAGATATAAGACATTATATATATCCTTAAATCAAAAAAAAATCTTTATTTTTAAACTTTAACGTCAAATAAAAATTAGACAAATGTATATCTACCTTTTAACTTAAATGTTAAATTATTATAAAACCACAAGCACAAAACACCAAATGTAGTATATCTCCTATATTTTTTTTTATTGTATTGTGTTTCTTTATATATATATATATATATTATATTATTTTATTATGTATATTTCACTCCTCTTAACATTTTTTGAAAGAATAATTTCACTTTTTCTTATTTTTATTGCGCTAAACTAAACTATTAAATTACAATAATTTTTAAATAATAAATTAACTCACCTTTACTTATCCATAATTAAATTGAAGTTCTAGAAACTTTCCTCAACTAAATGCAAGTCTTACAAAATCTTTTGTTTATCTTCTAATATATTTATTTGTTATAGTCAATGAGATTTGACAAATTAAAGCCAGTCAAACAAGCTCAGCCCAAACTAGAAATAAACAAATACTTCACTTTTATATCCACAAATAAAATTATCATTAAAAAAATGTGATGCATACGTGCAGTGGATAAATATACTCCTTAATTAAAGACTTTGATTTCAAGCTTTAACATAATTATTTTTGATAGGAAGCACTTCCTTTTGAGTAAAGTCATACACGACATTAATTTGAATCAGTCAAATATCAATACAGATATCGCATACACCAAATAAAAAATCAAGTTAATTTTATGGGAGCATTTATTTTTTATTTTATTATACTAAAATTACTAAATTGCAACCAAGTTTTAGCAAACAAATAGCTCAACTTTACTTTGTAAAAAGTAGTTTATTTAATTTAATACAATAAAATAAAAGTTGTTGGCATTCTAGAAACTTTCCTCAAATAGAAAGTCATACAAAATCCTTTCGCTTTTCTTTTGATTTTGCTCGTCTTTTAAGCAATTTAAAATAACTTTTTTTTAAAATATTTTTTTTAATCAACATAGGGGTGAATGTATAATTTTAAGTTTATGATATTTATAGCAATCAATATATAATAAATAATAATAATAATGGAGTTTATATTTAAATATTATATATTGAAAAATTTACTAATTTTAAATTTTTAATTATTATTATAAATCAACTTAAAATTGTGACTCGAATTATTATAATTATTTCTAGAAGCAAAAATAATAAACGAGACAACCTGATTAAAATATAATTAACAGCTGGGATTCTTGAAAAGCCAAATGGTGTAGGCCATATTTGATCCATAATACACGTTCTCATCACAGCCCATAATTAGAATTATTGTATTCAACGACATGAGTTGTAACAAAATCGTTGAAATTCCTCAATCCTTAATAGACGTTTGCATTTTGAACATACGATATAAGATTATAATTTTAAACTAGTACTTAGATATCTAATTTGAGATTTCAACTCACGATTTTAGATTTTTTAGAAGTGTAATATTTTGCAAAAGAAATAAAATTTGATATTATAAATTTTCCCAAAAAAGACTTAATTATATTTAGCATGAAGAGATTGTATGTATGATGTAAAGTATATTAAAGAATAACCTGTTATTGTGGATTAGCGAATTGTTATAGCTTTACGTATATGTGAAAGTTTATAATCACAAATATTTATTTATAAGAAACGAACATGGAGATATGCTTTATCAATACAATGCCTTACATATTCTGCTCATTTGAAAAGTAAAAAATTCAAATTGCATATCCAAATAAAACATTCAACTTCATATCAATTTGATTACAAATCGATTCCATATCTGATATCACATGTCCAAATAAATTTTTAATTAGACGTCTCGAGTTTGAGTAATTGAGAATTAAGAAAAAATCTATCAGGAGCACCATCGCCTTGCAATGAGCAAATTTAAATTTAGTCGGTTTGCGAAAACCAAAAAAACCAACATGGCAATTTGGAATTACTATCGTTAACACATAAATGTCCCTTTTCAATTTGGCATTAACTAACATTTATATCTTCAAATTTTGAATGTACAGAAATAAACACTTAAATTTGTATAAAACTAAACAAACAGACACATGTGTCATATGTAGCCATTCATATCTTATATGACGTTCTACGTGTAATATGTCACGTATAAAACCAAATATCTTTCAACATATGTTTTCAATAGCACTTTTTTAAAAAAAAATTGTCCATTCAAACAGCACACCATTTTCCCATACTACTCTATAAAATCCCCTTAAGCCTATTACACCATTGCAATCAACTCTTTCATTTCCTCTTAAAAATCCAAGAAAATTTCTTGGACATCTCTAAAAACTCAAAAAAAACTCAAGATTCTTTTTTGGGTATCTCTAAAAACACAAAAAATATATATTACAAGGGAGGGAAAAAAACATAGTGTAGTATTTTGATTGGTCCAAGAAAAAAAAAATGGAACCAATAGATTTTGGTAATTTGAGAGGTAGTAGTTTAAGAGGAAGTGTAAAAGGAAGTTTTAGAGGAAGTTTTGGATCAGATAGTAATTCAATATTTAGAAATAATAATATATTTAATCGTTCATCAAGAGATGAAGATGATGAAGAAGCACTTAAATGGGCTGCACTTGAAAAGTTACCAACTTTTGATCGTTTAAGAAAAGGACTTTTATTTGGAGCTAATGAAGTTGATATACATGATCTTGGTAATCAACAAAGTAAAGATTTGGTTGATAGACTTGTTAAAGTTGCTGATGAAGATAATGAGAAGTTTTTGTTGAAACTCAGAGATAGAATTGATAGGTACTGTGAAAAGATTCAATCTTTATTGTGTGTTTGTGTGTCTGAGGCGGATTTAAGACGAGTTGTGTTGGTTTGGTTAGGAGGGGTTGTTAAAGATTTGAATCTTTTTTGTTTAGTTTTGTGTTTGAGGCGGAGCTAAGGCGAGTTATGTTGGTTTAGTTTGATTTGGTTAGGAGGGGTTGTGAAAGATTGAGTCTTTATTGTATATTTGTGTGTTTGAGGCGGATTTAAGACGAGTTCTGTTGGTTTAGTTTGGTTAGGAGGGGTTGTGAAAGATTGAGTCTTTTTTGTTTATTTGTGTGTTTGAGGAGGATTTAAGGCGGGTTCTGTTGGTTTAGTTTGGTTTCGTTAGGAAGATAGATTCAAGATTTGAACTTTATCGTGTTCTGTCTAAGTTACTGTGGTGGTCAAAATATGTTGTGCTTTTTGGTGGTTTAGTTTAGTTTGGTTCGGAGGGAAGAATCAAGATTTGAACTTTATGACGTCTTGTCTAAGTTACTGTGGTAAAAATGTGTTACTTGTGCTTTTTGGTGGTTAAAATATGTTACTTGAGCTTTTCGGTGGGTATTTTTAGTGGTATATAGGATTTAAACCGAAGCTACTAAGATCAGATGTACCCGTAGCTTATTCACTATGTCTGCCCTTGCATATACTCCTTCATTTTCATAGCTCGGTTTAGAGGCATATTCAAGATTTGAACTTTTTAAGTTCGGATTGAGAACTTTATAACTAAATATAGAAAGATGTCATAGAAAAGTGTTTGATCACATAAAAATGAGACAGAGAGAGTAATAAGATCACACTCATTATGAACTCACGGACTTTAATCGTTGATTCAACTCTGACATTTATTTATTTAAAATTTTTAGTAGTTTGACATATTTTTACTTTCTACAGAGTTGGACTTGATTTGCCAACAATTGAAGTAAGATATGAACATCAAAAAATTGAGGCAGATGCATATGTAGGAAGCAGTGCTTTGCCTACATTTATCAACTTTGTTACTAATTTTATCGAGGTAAAAATCAGAACCAAAATCTTGATTTCCATATCTCGAAACTCATCTGATTGAAGAAAATGTTATAAACTAACATCATTTTTTTTATTTGTGTTTATAGCCAATGTTGAATTCTCTCCATATCGTACCAAATCGAAAGAGGAAACTGATGACCTGAGCGGTATCATCAAGCCTTGCAGATTGACTTTGCTTTTAGGTCCTCCTGGTTCTGGCAAAACTACTCTCTTATTAGCTTTGGCTGGAAAACTTGACACTGAACTTAAAGTAAGTTCATTTTGTACTAAATATCAAACAGATTTAAGTTATATATACTGATAGTACTACATGTGTAGATAGCAGATTAGTTGCCATATTTGTCAATGTTACTAATTGATGTTTGTATTGAAACATTTAAGTTTAACTACCTTAAGTGACCTGATCGTGTAAAAATTCTTTTACACTATCGATTGTAGTATAACTCGTGATGACATAGAATTATCTTGTAAGTTGCCTAATTGTGTATTTGTTTTTCCCCGGAAATCAGGCTAGTGGGAAGGTGAAGTATAATGGACATGAAATGAATGAGTTTGTGCCGCAAAGAACTGCTGCTTATATTAGTCAGCACGATTTACACATCGGAGAAATGACTGTGAGAGAAACTTTGGAATTCTCTGCTAGATGCCAGGGAGTTGGCTCTCATTATGGTTAGCGTTTGTTTATTTGGTTCAATTAAGTTTTCAATGAAAAATCATATCTATATGATTAATGTTTCTTGAAAAAAATTGTAGAAATGTTGGCTGAACTGTCAAGAAGAGAGAAAACAGCAAATATCAAACCAGATCCTAATCCTGATATTGATGTTTTTATGAAGGTAATTATATTTTACTGTGTTGAATTATCAAAAATATTATTCACAACTACTTGTATTGATGAGACTGAATTCTTGTTATAAAATAATATAGGATCATGTTTCCATGTGATATTATTGAGTTGTTGAGACTTGGTTTTCAAGAATTCTATAAATAGAATCATGTGATGATGTAAAAAAAATAGATTTCTTTTAATGGAAAGGTGTGATTGAACCTACCACGGAACGTACTTCTGAGTTTTTTAATTGGCAGTATTCGTAAATTGGTATGTGTACTTGCACCGGATTTTAAAGTTAGCTCTGTTACTCATGTTTTCCTGTTTTAATGTAACGTTCGTTAGCTGTTATGTTGAAAATGAAGCAATGGTAGAGAATGAGTGAAGTTGAAGAAAGGAAACGAAAAGGACAGTCTGATGCATTAAGCTCTAACTATGTGCGGGATCCAATAAAGGGATAGACCATGTCTGGTTGCATTTATGCAAGATTCTGTTTTTATAGTCTAGTAGTTCGTGATAAAATAACATCTGATTAAGAAAAAAAGAATCTTATCGGAATAGCAAAAGGGAAAAAACAATAATGTTTATGACCTTCATTGTTTGATGACAATGTAGGCAGCAGCAACAGAGGGACAGGAAGCTAATGTTGTGACTGATTATGTTCTTAAGGTAACGTTGGTTATGTTCAATGATTTCTCGATTATTTTGACAATGAAAAGGCAGAGAGATGTAGTGACGAAAGTTATTTTTTGAATGCTATGTGTAGATTTTGGGACTTGACATTTGTACTGATACTATGGTGGGAGATGAAATGGTAAGGGGTATTTCAGGAGGACAAAAGAAGCGTGTGACGACAGGTGAAATGCTTGTTGGACCATCAAAGGCACTTTTCATGGATGAAATCTCTACTGGATTGGATAGTTCGACCACTTATTCCATCGTGAACTCTCTAAGACAAACTGTGCAAATCTTGAAGGGAACTGCTGTGATATCTCTCTTGCAGCCAGCGCCCGAGACCTACAATTTGTTTGATGACATTATTCTGTTATCAGATAGTGTAATTGTCTATCAGGGTCCTCGAGAAGACGTCATTGGCTTCTTTGAATCCATGGGTTTCAAATGCCCTGAAAGAAAAGGCGTAGCTGACTTTTTGCAAGAAGTATGTCTTATAATGAGCTCCCAACTTGCTAATGAAGAGAAACTCGTTTGTTTACATTTTCAAGTTCTGTCAGGTGAACTACTTAGTCTATTAAAAATATTGAACTTCTTCAAGTCTCATCAAATTTTCTTGCAAATACTATAAGTTTGATCTGTTTGCAGCTTTTGATTATGGCACTCATCTCGATGACCATCTTTTTCCGAACTGAGATGAAACATGATACTATGGATGATGGAGGAATATATGCTGGTGCTCTCTTTTTTGTGATCATTATGAATATGTTTAATGGAATGTCTGACCTCGGGATGATAATTTATAAACTTCCCGTCTTCTTCAAGCAAAGGGACCTTCTGTTTTTCCCTGCTTGGGCTTATGCAATTCCCTCATGGATACTCAAAATCCCTGTAACATTTGTTGAAACTGCTCTCTGGGTGTTTCTCACTTACTATGTCATGGGATTCGATCCACACTCCTCAAGGTACGTGATAATGTGAATAAAGGTGAGTTTACCTTCAACTATTTCCTTTTCCCCATGATTACTAATCGGGATTTTGAATTTGCAGGTTGTTCAAACAGTTCTTGCTACTCATAATAGTAAGCCAGATGGCCTCAGGGTTGTTTCGATTCATTGGGGCAGTTGGCAGGAGCTTAGGAGTTGCTAGTATATTTGGATCATTTTCTCTGCTTTTACAATTTGCTTTGGGAGGATTCGTTCTTTCACGAGGTATATTTGAACATTTATATGTCTGCAGTAGCTCTTGCTTTGGTTAAACCGACTAACGTTAAATTGTTACTTATCCACTTTACCTAATGCTGCAGATGATGTGAAGAACTGGTGGATATGGGGTTACTGGACTTCACCTATGATGTATTCCGTGAATGCAATCCTTGTGAACGAATTTGATGGAAAAAGGTGGAAACATGTAAGTTTCTCTATCTACTGCAATGTGCAAATAATTAGTTTCCTTATATAAATGCTGAAGCTCACTGTAATCCAAACCAGATTCCACCAAATGGAACTGAGTCACTTGGAGCTGCAGTTGTAAGAGGTCGAGGCTTCTTTCCAGACGCATCGTGGTACTGGATAGGCTTTGGCGCACTTGTTGGATTCACAATCGTGTTTAACATCTGCTACACCATTGCACTCGCTTACCTAAAACGTGAGTATCTCTCAAATTTCTCCATTTATATTTCCGTAAAGGCTAAAAATGTTAAATGTTTAGTATGAATATCTACAGCATTTGGTAAGCCACAAGCTATGATACCAGAAGACAGTGAAGATGCACAAACAACTAGAGCGGAGACAGAAGACTCCAATAGTGAGAGTCAGAATAAGAAAAAAGGAATGGTTCTTCCATTTGAACCGCATTCCATCACCTTCGATGATGTAATGTACTCTGTCAACATGCCTCAGGTAACTAACTAACTAGCCAGGAATTGTTATTTATCAAATTAGCAATGCTATTCCTCCATTTTCAACAGATACGTTACTATTTTTTCCCGATACTTGCAGGAAATGAAAGATCAAGGTGCTACTGAAGATAGATTGGTACTTCTTAAGGGCGTAAGTGGAGCTTTCAGGCCCGGTGTTTTGACAGCTTTGATGGGAGTAAGTGGGGCTGGAAAAACAACATTGATGGATGTATTGGCTGGAAGAAAGACAGGAGGATATATCGAGGGTGACATCAAGATTTCGGGTTATCCTAAGAAGCAAGACACATTTGCACGTATATCTGGATACTGTGAGCAGAATGACATCCATTCACCTTATGTTACAGTTTATGAGTCATTAGTATACTCAGCTTGGCTGCGTTTACCTCATAATGTTGATACAAAGACCCGAAAGGTAGTTCTTATGAAAAAATTTCTTATGAATTTCACCGAAAGATCAATTGAACACTAAAAAGAAGGTTGAGTTCATGTAAAAAATTCCTATTTATTTATCGTTGTGCAGATGTTTGTTGAGCAAGTCATGGATCTTGTGGAGCTTGGACCGTTAAGATCAGTCTTAGTTGGTTTGCCAGGGATCAACGGTCTCTCAACTGAACAACGCAAAAGGTTGACCATTGCAGTAGAGCTAGTGGCTAACCCCTCTATCATTTTCATGGATGAACCAACCTCCGGGCTAGATGCAAGAGCTGCTGCAATTGTTATGAGAACTGTTAGGAACACTGTCGACACAGGAAGAACCGTTGTTTGTACCATCCATCAGCCTAGTATCGACATTTTTGAAGCCTTTGATGAGGTGAATTTGATATTTTTTAACTCAATCACGATATTCACTGTTTTTCCAAGACTTTTGTCATCGAATACTGATATAAAAACCACTTTGCAGCTCTTTCTAATGAAACGAGGAGGACAAGAGATATACGTTGGTCCATTGGGTCGCCATTCTTGCCATTTGATCAAATTCTTTGAGGTAAGTTTTCTAAGTGAAAGAGAGCTTTCCTTTTTCGAGTTCATACTACCAAATACTAAGCTGAGCTCTCGTGTTCAGTCCATGCCAGGGGTAAGTAAAATAAAAGATGGCTACAATCCAGCAACTTGGATGTTAAAAGTCCAGCCTCGGCTCAAGAAATACTGTTTGGGGTTGATTTTACTGATTTATACAAGAAATCAGACCTTTACACAAGGAACAAAGCATTGATTAGTGAACTGAGCGTACCTCGCCCTGGTACAAAAGATCTGCGTTTCGATACTAAATACTCACAGCCATTTTGGACCCAATGTATAGCTTGCCTTTGGAAGCAACACTGGTCATACTGGCGTAATCCTACTTATACGGCAGTCAGATTTCTGTTTACAACCATCATTGCCTTGGTCTTCGGGACAATGTTCTGGGATATTGGTGGTAAAGTGTAAGTCAAGAAACTACGAAGCAAAAAACAACAATTACACAAACACTAAAACTTGATCTTTTTTGGTTACAGGAGTAAGAGTCAAGATCTATTTAACGCAATGGGATGCTTGTATGCTACTGTTCTCTTCCTCGGTACACAAAATTCATCATCAGTGCAGCCTGTTGTAGCCGTTGAACGTACAGTATTCTATAGAGAAAGAGCTGCTGGAATGTATTCTGCCTTACCCTATGCCTTTGGACAGGTGAACATAGAGTTCAATTTCTTATAAGCCAATCTCGAGTTAATTTCACATTTGATCATTGAGCTTTTGCCACTATAAATTGTCACATTTTGAGTGACTAAACTTTTTCTATCTTGCAGATTTCCATTGAAATCCCTTATGTCTTTATGCAATCTGTTTTCTGTGGTTTAATTATGTATGCTATGATCGGCTTTGAATGGACGGTAGCAAAGTTCTTTGGGTACTTGTTCTTCCTGTTTTTCACCCTCTTGTACTTCACTTTCTACGGTATGATGACAGTTGCTGTTACACCAAATGTAAGTGTTGCTCAAATTGTTGGCTCCTTCTTCTACGGAGTATGGAATCTTTTCTCAGGATTCATCGTTCCACGAACTGTAAGTTCTTGAAACACTTCTATTTTATTGTTACATCAAAACTGACTTAGAGCTCGGAAATGACATATTCTCTGTATTTTTTTTTCCATTTTCATTTTAAAAAAACAGCGTATTCCCATATGGTGGAGATGGTACTACTGGTGTTGTCCTGTTGCCTGGACCTTGTATGGTTTGGTTGCATCACAATTTGGAGATCTTCAGAATAAACTTACTGATGAAGAAACAGTGGAACAATTCTTGAGACGTTACTTCGGCTTCAAGCATGATTTTCTTCCAATTGTTGGGTACACTGTTCTTTTTGGCTTCACATTTGCTTTCGCTATTAAGGCATTCAACTTCCAAACGAGATAAAAAGACGTTACCTGCTGAAGATGTAGTAAAGACAACGTGTGAAACGTTCTCTCCACTGCTCGTGAAATGGAGAATACGCAGTTAGTATAAGGAGTTCTTCTCGAGCGAGAGATTGATTTTGAAAGTACTGTATATAGATTTCCACTTGAACAAGTGTATGTTCTGTGTAAGAGATAGTAATTTGTTAATGTTGAATCAAAATGCAGTGGCAAATTCATTCCATTGTTATTAGCCTTTTTTGTATATTCTTTCTACCTAATCCAATACCAAATTCAAGAAGTACTGTTCTGTTACTATCTGTTGTTTCTTGTACTTTTGTTGTGTCTTTTTCTGAACTGCTTTTGGATTATTTTCCTTGAGTCGAGGATCTATTGGAAGAAGACTTTCTATCTCTGAGATAAGAGTAAAGTTTGCGTACATTCTAACCTCCCCAGACTCCACTTTGTGGGGGAGACACATGATATGTTGTTGTTATAGTTTTATAACTATAAGAAATTGATGAAATGATGAATGTAAGAATTTGTGAATATTGCTTTTCGGGAACTTCCACAATTCATCAAAGATGTGGTGCGATGAATGAGATTTCTCTAGTGTTAACTAAACAAGAAGTCTTTGGTTTGAATTCGGAGAATGGAGAAATTCTAGGTCGGGAACGCTCCTTGATAAATGGACCTTAGATGATGCTAATCATGAATTAGTCGGGCCAGTAAATTTTGAATACCCAATGATGAATCTTCCTAGACATTTCATGTTTCACTTCACCAAAAAAAGGAAAAAAAAGTTTCAAACATTTCATGTTTTATGTTAGTGGAATAATATCTTCCTCCACATGAGTTGTTTGTTTGGTGTATCTAAGAAAATATCAATTCTTTAATTTATTTTTTTGGAAATAAAATGTACATATGTGAGAACTAGATAAAAATAATGAAAAATAAACAAAAATGTTATTTTTTAAAAATAAAATGTACATATGTGAGAACTAGATAAAAATAATGAAAAATAAACAAAAATGTTTTTTTTTTTAATATTTTCACTTCCATTAAGCCAAAAGGGTATATCTAGGCTATTTGTGTAATAGTATAGTTGTGGTTGGCTGGGATTGAACTCAGGACCTTGGTGTTAAAATCTGGCTATCAAACCAGTGAACCATCCAACAACTTTAAGAAGGGGTTCAACAAGTGTATATTTAATATGTTCTTTAATAATTATACAAGTAATATATCGAGTTTAGTCGGAGGACCACGGGTTCGGGTGACCCAATTTTTACACATAAATTCGCCACTGGGTATGTATGAGTCATTTTTATAACGAGGTATATATCAACTATAAATTATATGACCTTTTCGCTTATTATATTCATACTGGAGAAGTAAATATGAACAAAACAATACTTAACCGTTAAGACATATTTTCTCAACAAACTTTTCTCAGTTTGCTTTATATAAACAAAAAAAATTTCACAAAACTTCAAATTTTCAATTTTCCAATAATGAACTATTTCCTATTGCTACCAGAAGGTTGTGTTTGTGATATTCTCTCCTTTACTTCCCCGAAAGACGTCGTGATTTCATCCGCGATCTCTCGGGGATTCAACTCTGTTGCTGAATCCGACGTTATTTGGGAATTTTTTTTACCAGATGATTATGAAGATATTATCTCGAGATATGTCTCTCCGCGGATTTGTCCTTCTAAAAAGGAGCTTTACTTTAGTCTATGTGACTTCCCTGTTCTAATGGATGGAGGCAAATTGGTAAGTAGCTCTAAATTGGGAAGTAGTAAGCTTTTTTTTTGGCTCATTTTAGTCTAAATTGGGAAGTAGTAAGTTTAGTTCTAAATTGCGTTGAAGCTTATGGGTTCGGGATTTCTTTTTGTGTGTTTTTTGAGTTGTTTGGTTCGAAATTAATAATTTGGTACATATTAGAGGGGTTTTTTAAAGATAAATACAAGATTTGAACTAAAACTATTGGGTTCCTGGAATTTATAGGGGTGTTCTAGCTCCGCCCCTGACTGTTGGTGTTGTATAACGATAAAGGTCATGAATCTTTAATCTGAGGTCTCGAGTTTGAGTTTTAATCAGAGTTGAAATCTAGAAATTGAGTCGTGTTCGATAGGAAGCACTAAAATCCACTAGTACAAATCCACTAGTACGGCTGCGCAAATCTTAATTAATCAGCCAATGGATTTTTCTTATTTTGTTTTTGTTAAAAACTGTGAATGAACTCTTTGTAGTAAAACGGAAGTTCAGATAGTCAACTGAACTTCTAAGATTTTTCGGCCAATGGGTTACAAACACCATTAAAAATGCAAAATTAAATAGATTATATTAATAATTGTCAATTTTATTTTATTTTTGAATGGACTATAAGCTAGTAATGTGAATCTAAGATTTTATTTTATTTTTGAAAACAGAGTTTCTCACTTGATAAGAAAACAGGCAAGAAATGTTTTATGATATCAGCTAGAGAACTTGCTATTTCATGGGGAGTTGATACACCATGGTATTGGGAATGGATTTCTCATCCCGACTCCAGGTTTGTCGAAAAATTATACTACATATAAAAATTTTAAAAAATTGATGTATGTACTACGTATAAAAAAATTTATACTTCATTGCCTTTTAACGAATTTCTACATATGTTATCTTTTTGAATCCCTTGGTTGAAATTCTATCTCTGCCACTATTGTTAAGAAATAATTTTTTACACAATCAGGCCACCCAAAGATATATATATATAGATGAGCCTCGTTAAAATGTTTAATGAAATATGTTACCTATTACAATAGGTAAATATGATTTGATGGTGCAAAAATTACTTATATTGGCGAATATATATATAACTTAAACTCACTAAATACATGTATCAAAGACAATATATACATTTTATTTTGCAGATTTTCGGAAGTGGCTCATCTCAAGGGTGTAAGTTGGCTAGACATACGAGGCACGATTGGAACACAAATATTGTCGAAAAGAACCAAATATGTTGTTTATTTGGTGTTCAAATTGGCAAAGGATCATGATGGACTAGAAATTGCTAATGCATTTGTTAGGTTTGTGAATCGTGTGAGCGACAAAGAGGCTGAGGAACGAGCTAGTGTCGTGAGTCTAGTCGGAAAGAGGGTTAGGAGACGCAAACGTAATGTGAAACGTCCACGAAAAAGAGTCGATGGATGGATGGAAATAGAATTGGGAAATTTTATCAATGATACAGGAGATGATGGAGATGTTGAAGCGCGATT
>JAJONZ010012874.1:0-14864 GCA_029582445.1 Solanum paucissectum | reverse complement strand
AAGGATTCCTTGATTGAGTGTAAACACGTCCATATCAGATGTGTTTGTGTAAATATTTTCCTTCCTTCTTTGTGAGAATCTGCCTTGTACAGATTATTGACTTCATGATTCGTTAGCCTTGATTTGCTCCATGTTGATTCCTTCCATTTGAGTGAGTATTCTTGATCTGCTCTAAATATACTTCCTTCCATGTTTATCCTGTTGATGTTACTTTTCCTTTTTTAGTCCTCCTGATCCTATGTCCTGCAATCATTATCAAAACATTAATGCTAACAACAATGTCTCTACTTTCACACGGTAAGGGTAAGATCTGCTTACATTCGGTATGTTGTTTGTGTCATTTAGTTGTTGGGAACAACTATAATGTGTTACACATCAGGAAAATTGGTTCTTTGTATATGTGGATAGGAAAATTTTATGTAGGAGATATTTGTCTCAAGTTCACATTTCTACTTTGTACTATATCGTGGGACCATTGAATGATCAGTGTTTGGATTGGAATCTCCTTTGTTTGATTTCTATTTCTCTATTATTTGAAAAAACTCGTGGATAACGACAGAAGATACGTGTAAATCCATCACTATCTCGGAAATTTGTTTGAACACACTGGCTTTGCAGAATTTTTTTTCTGCAGTGTGTGTTACACATGATGCAATCTTCAACATTAATATTAATATATATATGGATAATGCTGATTGATTTGTAAGAACAGAACATCCTGGTATTATTTGCTGAATACAAATTAAAAAGAAAGATGGTGCATCTGTTTTTCTTTTATTCATTTCTCTGTTTTGTGTTGCTACTAAGTCGAAGTTTTTGTTCTTCCTTTGAGCATCATCTTTGCTCTCCCACTGAAGCTTCTGCTTTGCTTCAGTTCAAACAATCCTTACAAATAGCCATCATTGGTTACAGCTGTGGTAGTTCTTTCCCAAAAATAAAGTCTTGGAATGAGAGTAGGGATTGTTGTACATGGGATGGGGTCACTTGTGACATGTTAACCGGTCATGTTATCGGCCTGGACCTGAGTTGTAGTCACCTTGTTGGCACTTTTCATCCCAACAGCAGTCTCTTCCAACTTCATCATCTCCAGAAACTAAACCTTGCTGACAATGACTTCTCAACTTCTTCAATCCCAAATGACATTGGACGATTGATGAATTTGAGGCATCTAGACCTTTCTAATTCTTTATCTGATGGTAAAATCCCAACAGAGATCTCATACCTTTCCAAGTTGATTTCACTTGAACTTTCTTGTTACGATTGTGGTGGCCGATTTGATTTTTCTATTGAGTATGGATTAGAACTTGACGAGAGAACATTTGAAACAATGCTTCAGAACATGACAAATCTGGAGGTACTTTCTCTCTTTCTTGTCAACATCTCATCTCCGATACCTTTGAATATCTCTTCTTCCTCCTTAAGGTACGTGGATCTTACAGATACTAATCTGCGAGGTGTTCTCACAGAAAGCTTTTTCCTTCTGCCAAACTTGGAAACGCTCTATTTGAGTAGGAATGATCTTCTCAAAGGAGTTTTACCAAGGATCCACCGGAGCAACACTCTGTTAATGGATTTGCATATTTCAAACACAGGCATCTCTGGTGAGCTGCCTGATTCAATTGGCACCTTTAGTTCATTGAAATACTTAAACCTCCAACGATGTCAATTCTCTGGATCCATTCCTGATTCCATTGGCAACCTAACACAAATTACGGAGTTGGATTTATCTGATAATCATTTCACTGACCACATTCCTTCCACAATCTCTAAATTGAAGCACCTCACACGTTTAGCTCTTGAATCCAACTCCTTTTCAGGTGAAATTCCCGATGTTTTCTCTAACCTCCAAGAGCTACGTTAATTAGATCTTTCTAATAACAACTTCATCGGTTCGTTTCCTTCCACAATTTCAAACTTGATACATCTTGAATACTTAGACTTGTCGAGTAATTCCCTATCTGGCCCACTACCTAATAATGCGAGCATTCTTCAAAATCTAACCGAACTGGATTTGACTTACAACTCACTGAATGGTACCATACCATCTTGGGTGTTTAGCCTCCCTTTGCTACCATCATTGGTGCTCCAAAACAATCAATTTAGTGGACTACCCGATGAGCTCAAACCAAACCCAGCATTAGGAGAGCTGGATTTAAGCCATAATCAACTCAGCGGTTCTTTTCTTCAATCACTTGTGAATCTCACAAACCTTGTATACCTTGACCTTTCATCAAATAACATCACGGGTGATGCGGGAATAAATATCACCTTTCCTAGCCTAGCAGAAATGTTCTTATCACCTTGTGAATTGAGGGATTTTCCACACTTCTTGAGAAATGTAAAGACACTTGTATACTTGGATATTTCTAACAATAAGATTTGTGGTCAAATCCCTAACTGGTTTAGCGACATGAGGTGGGACTCGTTGCAGTTCCTAAACCTTTCTCATAATTCATTAACAGGCCACCTACCGCAATTTCATTACTATAGTCTAGAGTATCTTGATCTGAAATTTAACTCCCTTCAGGGTCCACTACCTTCATCCATTTGTAACATGAGCTCGCTTACCTTATTAGATTTATCACGCAACAACTTCAGTAACTCGGTTCCACATTGCTTGGGAAGCATGGCTAGTCTAATGGTGTTGGACTTAAGAAGGAACAATTTCACAGGGAGTCTTCCCCCATTATGTGCACACAGCACTTCATTGAGTACCATTGTCGTAAATGGTAATCGATTTGAAGGACCTGTCCCTGTGTCGTTGCTCAAATGTAATGGTCTAGAAGTCCTTGATGTGGGGAACAATGCTATAAATGACACGTTCCCAGCTTGGCTCGGAACTCTTCAAGAGCTGCAGGTCCTTATATTAAAGTCGAACAAGTTCCATGGACCTATAAGTATGTGTCACACTAAGTTTTGCTTTCCCAAGTTACGAATTTTTGATCTTTCTCGTAATGATTTCAGTGGCTCACTTGCTGCAAAAGTTTTTGGAAACTTCAAGGCAATGATCAAATTAGATGGTGAAGACACAGGAAATATCAAGTACATGAGATCTATGTCGATTTCATCATTTGTCACATCGTATGAGGATTCAGTGAGTTTGGTAATCAAAGGGCAGGATATTGAGCTAGAAAGAATCAACACAATTATGACAATCATAGATCTCTCAAGCAATCATTTTGAAGGTGTCATTCCAAAAACACTAAAGGATCTCAGCTCACTTTGGCTACTCAATTTATCCCATAACAATCTCATAGGTGTTATTCCAATGGAATTGGGGCAATTGAATACGCTTGAAGCTTTAGATCTCTCCTGGAATCGGCTCACTGGAAAGATTCCACAGGAATTGACAAGAATGAACTTTCTGGCCTTCTTAAACGTCTCTCAAAATCATCTCATCGGTCCAATTCCTCAAGGTCTACAATTCAACACATTTGAAAATGACTCGTATGGTGGCAACCTTGATTTATGTGGTGCTCCTTTATCAAAACAATGTGGAACGAGTGATTCATCACATGTTCCTCAATCATTGGAGTCTGAAGAAGAAGAAGACGAGTCATATTTCTTTAGTGGATTTACGTGGGAATCAGTAGTCATAGGCTACAGTTTTGGACTAGTTGTTGGAACTGTCATGTGGAGTCTCATGTTTAAATATCGTAAGCCAAAATGGTTTGTCGAATTTTTCGATGGACTCATGCCTCAGAAAAGAAGAAGGCCAAAGAAGAGAGCTCAGAGACGATGGCCTTAATGGAAGATTGAGAGGGCCAACTTGTCTTTGTTTCATTTTGTGGACTAATTAGTGAACTTTTCTGGTTCTGTTTTTGTCATTTTAAATAAATCGAATCATACATTACAAAGATCGAAAACATAATTTACCAATAATTTAGGGACCAAAAATTTTTGTTGTTTCATTATTATTTTATTCTTAATATTTTTGTTGATTCTCAAAATACTCCCCGCTTAGTTCCATCTTCATACATTCGATCTTCTCCTTGAATAAATTAGCTCTTAGCACTTAATACTTATCGACTATTTTTAATCAACTAATTCAAATAACTTTAATATCGATCGATCAAATTATACAACAAAGTCATGATTCATGAATGCTACGCCCCTATTATCCCGTCCTCGAGACTGAACTAAGGCACATCCCTTCTTTGCTTAGGGTTTGATTCGGTTATTGCCGGTCAAAATAAAATACCAGGCCGGGGCTTTCTTTACAACTCGTACTAATTTATTTGAAAGTGAAATCGTTTTTTTGGCATCATTACCATAAATTTAAGACAGTTTTGTAGCTAATTTGTTATGCTAACGTGGGGCTCTTGTGGACATATATATTTTTTGCAATATACTTTATAAAATCCATTTTTGTTACAATTGGGAAAGGGGTATGCAAGTAATAAAGAAAATGTACAATGAATTTGCTATTAATTGTGTCGACAATAAATTATTGGATAAATCCATTGCATGGCTCGAAATATATAGAAGTCAAAAGAACCCAATTTTGTCAAAACCACATAGTACATATCATAGTATTTTGTTTACTTATTTTTTTCATGACTTGGTCAATATTGCAATAACTTGACTTGATAAATAAGACTTGCTCAAGTTATAATTCGAATCGTGTAAAAATGTGGTGAAATTATTGAGATTTTCTCTTTTTTAATTACAAAGATTAAATTTGAGATTGAAGCTCAGTAAATTTTGAATACCAGGTGCTTATAGAATTTTTCTTTTTTATAATCATGCATAGGGGTAGGTACGTACGGCCTGAGATTAAGAACAATAAAAGGGTCAATTGACCCTAGAATCCATGTCATCACCCGTGCATCTTTAATCTTCCATTCACCTAGCTTTGTTGTATCAGTAGGAGCAGGATCACTTCCATCTATATGGCCCCATAGTTCTTTGCCGGGGACAAAAAATTGAAACTGAAACTCTCTAGAAGAATTATTTTTTTTCCAGTGAAACAACACCGAAGCATTCAAAGTGATGTGAATTCATGCTTTTGAATAGCTATGAAAACTACAAACAAAAGTCCTGGGTGGTAGGACTGATTGTCGACAAAAGTACCGAATCGTGTTGCAAAAGTTTGATCACTCCATTCATTTATCTTGAGTCATGTTATCGGGTTGGACCTTAGTTGTAGTCAGCTTAATGGGACTATTTATCCCAACAGCAGCCTCACCCAACTTCATCATCTTCAGACACTAAACCTTGCTAAGAACTACTTTTATCCTTCTACGATTCCAAATGACTTTAGCCGGTTGAGGAATTTGAAGCATCTCAATCTTTCTGATGCTTACTTTCAAGGGGAAATCCCAACAGAAAGCTCATACCTTTCCAATTTGGTTTCACTTGATCTGTTCCTTCTTATGTGAATGGATTACAATTTGATCAGAGAGCATTTGAAGCAGTGCTTCAGAACTTGACAAATCTAGAGGTACTTTCTTTCTTTGGTGTCAACGTCTCATCTCCGATACCTATGAATTTGTCTTCCTCCTTAAGGTAACCACAGTCTTACATCGGATTTAGTAATGTAATGTATGAGGTTTCGGTGAGGTTGGTGATCAAAAACCAGGAAATTCAGCTAGAAAAAATCAGCACAATTATGACAACCATAGATCTCTCAAGCAACCATTTTGAAGGTGTCATTCCGAAAACACTAAAGGATCTCAACTCACTTTGGCTACTCAATTTATCTCATAACAATCTTAAAGGAGATATGCCAATGGAACTGGTTAAATTGAATATGCTTGAAGCGTTAGATCTCTCTTGGAATCGACTCACTGGAAAGATTCCACAGGAATTCACAAGAATGAACTGTCTGTCATTCTTAAACCTCTCTCAAAATCTCCTTGTTGGGCGCATTCCTCAAGGTTCACAATTCAACACATTTGAAAATGACTCGTATGGTGGCAACCTTAATTTATGTGGTCCTCCTTTATCAAAGAAATGTGGAGCGAGTGATCCATCGCATGTTCCTCAACCTTTGGAGGAAGAAGAAGAAGATGAGTCATATTTCTTTAGTGGATTTACGTGGGAATCAGTAGTCATAGGCTACAGTTTTGGACTCATTGTTGGAACTATCATGTGGAGTCTCATGTTTAAATATCGTAAGCCAAAATGGTTTGTCGAATTTTTTGACGGCATCATGCCCCACAAAATGAGAAGGCCAAAGAAGAGAAGGCTGAGACGGCGGACATAATGGAAGATTGAACTTCTCTGTTTCTGTTTTTTTCGCTTTTTAATCTTCTGTTTTTGTTATTTGTATATTGATAGAAACTTAACTGTATGTGTTATTTTAGCATTAATGGTTGTTCAAGTTTAGTTGTTTTGTTTCAATTTTCTGTTGTTAAGTTGTTTAATTACTCAGAATGGTTTTCCCCAGCCAAAGTTGTTTAATTGCACCAACTACAGAAAAGATAAATGTGCACCTTGTCGGTGGAGGACTCGAGATTTTAAGTTTATGGATTCTGAACCACAACTCTTCTTGTGTACTGAGTTCTGGATAAATTATTTATACATATTAGTTGAATTTCTCGTTAGGACAAAGCTATTGATGTTTACCGAACTCATAACTTATATTCTGGCTTTGATTATGGTTTCAACATACTCAACACCTTCACCGTTGCAGTTAATTCAGAGGTCTTCCATTTTAAACCTACCTTCGCGCTAGAGGGTAAACCTTGACCAAGGTGAACCAATACAATATTGAGTTGCTCTGTTCATATGTTCACTTTAAATATTTCGAACCCCTTAAAGAAAATTCTAGCTCCACCACTGGTATGACAAGGTCACAGTCATGAGTCATGAAGTCCATTAGGCACACAATGGCATCTTAATTATATACCTAATCTAATATATGTATCATAATTTAATTTAGAACCAAGGAAAGAAGACCTTCCAAAAATCTCAAAAGTCAAAGAAAGTAGTACAAGTTAAGGCTTAATAACAAAATACTCAAACTTTTTGAACACTGTGTTTCCTTCAAATACATTATGAAGGGTCCCTCAAGTTGAATGCCTGAATTCAATTTATGCTAATTGGTCATCAAAGTCACTTATCAATATTATTGTCTTTCCAAAAATCATCTAAGTTTGTCTAGTTAGCTTCCACGACCATTTTAGCTTATTTAATGATGTGGCCGTTGTAAAAGTGTTATCTATTCTGCCTTCTTCTCTGTGCCAAAACTCCCTATTTTGATCACACACATAAGTGAGAAATTAAGAGATATGGCTTATGCTGCTATTACTTGTCTTATGAGAACCCTACACCAATCAATGGAACTTACTGGATGTGAATTGCAACCGTTTTATGAAAAGCTCGAATCTTTGAGAGCTATTATGGAGAAATCCTGCCATATAACGGACGATCTTGAGGCATTAACAAGGTTGGAAGCTGAAATCACAGAGCTAGCATACACAACAGAAGATATGGTACTCAGAATCAAGAAATGTGTTTTTAGCACAAAATATGGAGGAAAGAAGCAGATCTATGTGGGAACTATTTTTCCACTTGGAACAAGCATTAGAATGCATTGATTCCACCATGAAACAGTGGACGGTAACACGGGACAGGTGCAACAACATGAAAGGTCTAAAAGCACAAACTTACTCTCCTGCCAGTTTACCTGAGCATGCTCAAGAGCAGCCTGAGAATATAATGGTTGGCCGTGAAACTGAATTCGAGATGATGCTTGATCAACTTGCTAGCGGTGAAACGGAACTAGAAGCTGTCTCAATCGTAGGGATGGGGGGAATCGGGAAGACAACTTTGGCTATAAAACTCTACAGTGATCCATGCATAACGTCTAGATTTGATATTCGTGCAAAATTTACTGTTTCACAAGAGTATTGTGTGAGAAATGTATTCCTAGGACTTCTTTCTTCTACAAGTTACGAACCTAATGATCAACTAGCAGACCGATTGCAAAAGCAAATGAAAGGCAGGAGATACTTGGTAGTCATTGATGACATATGGACTACAGAAGCTTGGGATGATATAAAACTATGTTTCCCAGACTGTAATAATGGAAGCCAAATACTCCTGACTACTCGGAATGTGGAAGTGGCTGAATGTTCTGGCTCAGGTAAGTCTCCTTCTCACATGCGCCTCATGAATTTTGATGAAGGTTGGAGTTTATTGTACGAAAAAGTCTTTGCGAAAGACTCTTTTCCCCCTGAATTTGAACATCTTGGGAAGCAAATTGCATTGAAATGCGGAGGATTGCCTCTAGCAATTGTTCTGATCGGGGGACTTCTCTCCAAAATAGGCAAAGCATTGAGTGAGTGGCAAAGTGTTGCCGAAAATGTAAGTTCAACAGTAAACACAGATCTCAATGTCCAGTGCATGAGTGTGTTGGCATTGAGTTACCATTACTTGCCTCATCACCTAAAATCATGCTTTCTATATTTTGCAATCTTCCCAGAAGATGAACTGATTGTTGTGGATAGACTTCTGGAATTATGGGCAACGGAGGGATTTTTGAAGTTAGATGAAATGAAAAGTGTAGAAGATGTGGTAGAAAAATGCTTGAAAGATCTTAGAGATAGAAGTTTAATTTACATCCATCATTCGAGGTTTGATGGAAAAATGAAGAGTTGTGGAATGCACGATGTGATCCGTGAACTCTACTTGAGGGAAGCTCAAAACATGAATTTTGTGAATGTTATCAGAGGAAAGAGTGATCAAAATCTTTGTGTGCAATCCATGCAGTGTTCCTGTAAGAGTCGAGGCCGGATCAGTATCCATAATAATTTAGAATTGGCTAGGTGTCATAACAGTGAGGCTCATTCTATTTTCATCGTGTTTGTTAGATTCCGATACTTCATGCCGGAGTTGCCTTTCAAGCTAGTAAGAATACTAGATGTTGCTTCAATTAGCTGTGATTTTTTTCCTAGTGAAATACTTTGTTCAATTCACTTGAGATACCTAGCTTTGACTCTTTATCCTCGCATCGTGTTTGCGTGTCTAGGATCAGAAGAATTGGTTTCCTCATCAATAATAAACATTACTCCATCAAATCAAGCTTATTTTTTCTGCAAACTTTTATACTTAATCACTCAGCTCCTGATAGCCAACAATATCCTTTCATATTACCATCAGAAATTTTGACAATGCCACAATTGAGGCACCTCCATTTGATGTGGAATCGCTTGCAGAATCATAAGCCTAGAAGTTTGGTTCTAAAAAATTTGCATTGTCTGTCTGGATGGAATCCTAGGTCTTGTAGTGTGTCTTTCTTTAGACAATGTCCCAATTTAAAGAAGTTGCAAATACTTGGCGTCCAAGAAGACTTCCGTAGATGCAAGGACCTTTATGATTTTCGCTACTTAGATCAGCTCGAGGAATTGGAATTTTGTCTTAGTTATCCTCTGAGGTTTCAACGAAAAGTGCTAGTGTCACCTTTGCTCATTCCTCCTCCAGATGCTTTCCCACAAAACCTTAAGAATTTGACTTTTTTTGGAGACTTGTTTGAAATGGAAGGATCTGAAAATTGTTAGTAAACTTCCCAAACTCGAATCACTTAAGCTGAAATTTAGTGCCTGCATAGGCGAGGAGTGGGAAGTAGTTGACGAAGGGTTCCCTCATTTGAAATTCTTGTTACTGAAACATTTAAGTATTCGGTATTGGAGAGCCAGTAGTGATCACTTTCCACGCCTTGAACGACTATTTCTTGAAGGTTGCAATAAATTGGATTCAATCTCTCGAGATTTTGCAGATATAACCACACTTGCTCTTATTGATATAGTCTGGTGTGCAGAATCTGTTGAGAGTTCCGCCAAGCAGATTCAACGGGATATTCAAGTCAATATTATCTCTTCTCCATCTTATTACATCCTATATAAATTATTGTTATACTATATAGTATATATATTGGGCTAACCATTTAGTTCAAGGTATTAACTCGGATGAACTGAATCAAGAGTAAAATTAATTTGACATTCAAGCATTCCAATTGTTTTATCTTTTGAAATAAAAAGAATAGACAAATGATGAATAAATTTTATTCATTTTTTCAAAATAGTATTAAAAATTTATAAGGACTCCTTTTAAGTTACATAGTTAGTCAAAATATTTTGATCTGTGGGTAACTGCATTTGAGGATTTTTTTTATGTGCTTAATCCTTACCCTACTCCGATTTTAAATGAAGGTTTTCCAAATACCTTTAAATTGGTTTGCTAGTTTTCCGTAACTGGAGTTAGTATCCTTTAGTTGTTGTGAACAACTATAAGATAGTACCATTTTTTGTTATGTGTTACACATGGTTCTCAAGTTCACATTTCTACTTTCTTGTGGGACCATTGAATGATCAGTGTTTGGATTGGAATCTCCCTAGTTTGACTTCTTCTTCTCTATCATTTGACAAGTCTCATGGAGAACAAGATGGAAAACGGCAGAGGATACGCGTAAATCCATCACTATCATGGAAATATGTTTCAAGTTACATAGAAAAAAATCTTTTTAGTGTGTTACACATGGTGCAATCTTCAAGATTAATATTGATGGAACTAACTAACTCATTAACTAATATATAAATATAGATGGATTATGATGATTGATTTTGTAACAACATTCTGTTATTTGCTGGATAATACATAAAAGAAAGATGGAGTATATCTTTTTCTTTTATTCATTTCTCTGTTTTGTGTTGTTAATAAGTGGATGTTTTTCTTCTTCCTTTGATCATCATCTTTGTGCTCCCAGTGAAGCTTCTGCTTTGCTTCAGTTTAAGCAACCCTTTGAAATATCCGACACGTACTCTAATTTGTGTGATACTTCTTTCGCAATAACAATGTCTTGGAATGAGAGTAGGGATTGCTGCACTTGGGATGGGGTCACCTGTGACTTGTTAACGGGGTACGTTATTGGCCTGGACCTTAGTTGCAGTCAGCTTGGTGGAAGTATTCATCCCAACAACAGCCTCTTCCAGCTTCATCATCTTCAAACACTAAACCTTGATTTCAATAACTTCAAGCATTCTTCAATCCCACACAACATTGGCCGATTGACGAATTTGAGGGATCTCAGCCTTTCTAATTCTTTCTTTCAAGGGAAAATCCCAACAGAAATCTCATACCTTTCCAATTTGGTTTCACTTAATCTTTCTGGTAATGACTGTGAACTTGATGAGAGAACATTTGAAACAATGGTTCAGAACTTCACAAATCTGGAGGTACTTTCTCTCTCTTCTGTCAACATCTCATCTCCGATACCTATGAATATGTCTTCCTCCTCCATAAGGTATGTGGATCTTCAATCAACCAATTTGCAAGGTGCTCTCACAGAGAACCTCTTTCTTCTGCCAAACTTGGAAAGGATATATTTGGGTTCCAATGATCTTCTCAAAGGAGTTTTTCCAAAGATCCACCAGAGCAACACTATGTTAATGGAGTTGGATATTTCATTCACAGGCATCTCTGGTGAGCTTCCTGATTCAATTGGCACCTTGAGTTCCTTGAATATCTTGCACCTCCAAGGATGTCAATTCTCTGGTTCAATTCCTGATTCCGTTGGCAATCTAACACAAGTTAAGGAGTTCTTTCTTTGGGGTAATCGTTTCACTGGCCATATTCCTTCCACAATCTCTAAATTGAAGCACCTCACACTTTTGGATCTTTCTCACAACTCCCTTGGAGGTGCAATTCCCCATGTTTTCTCTAACTTCCAAGAGCTAGTTTTCTTGGATCTTTCTAGTAACAACTTCACCGGTCCATTTCCCTCTTCAATTTTAAGCTTGACAAGTCTTCAACACTTAGATTTGTCTCACAACTCACTGAGTGGCACAATACACTCTTGGGTGTTTAGCCTCCCTTCCTTACTTGACTTGAAGCTTCATCATAACCAATTCAGTAGAGTGGCTGATGAGCTCCAAATAAACCCAACATTAGTGACTTTGTATTTAAATCATAATCAATTCAATGGTCCTTTTCCTCTATCACTTGTGAATCTCACAAGCCTAGCCTTCCTTCACTTTTCATCAAATAACATCACCGGCGATGTGGGAATAAATATCACCTTTCCTAGCCTATCATCTTTGTTCTTATCATCTTGTGAACTGAAGGATTTTCCACACTTCTTGAGAAATGTAAAGAATCTTTCACGTTTGGATATTTCTAACAATAAGATTCGTGGTCAAATCCCTAACTGGTTTAGAGGCATGAGGTGGGACTCTTTGGAACAACTAAACCTTTCACGTAATTTTTTGACAGGACAGCTAGAACAGTTTCATTTTTATAGACTAGAGTCTCTTGATCTTAAATATAACTTCCTTCAGGGGTCGCTACCTTCATCCATATGTAACCTAAGCAGCCTTAGAATTCTGGATTTATCACGCAACAACTTCAGTAACTCGATTCCAAATTGCTTGGGAAGCATGGCTAAGCTAACGGTATTGGACTTGAGAAGGAACAATTTCAGTGGAAGTCTTCCTTCATTATGTACTCAAAGCACTTCATTGACGACCATTGTCTTGAATGGTAATCATTTTGAAGGATCTGTCCCTGTGTCGTTGCTCAACTGTGTTGCTTTAAAAGTTCTTGACTTAGGGAATAACGTGATAAATGACACATTTCCAGCTTGGCTTGGAACTCTTGAAGAGCTGCAAGTCCTTATATTAAAGTCGAACAAGTTCCATGGACCTATAAGTGCTAGGAAGAAGTTTTGCTTTCCCAGGTTGCGAATTTTTGATCTCTCTCATAATGAGTTCAATGGCTCGCTTCCTGCAGAAGTTTTTAGAAACTTCAAGGCAATGATAAAAAATGGCACAGACAAAAGTGACATTAGATATATGGAAACACCAATTTACAGATCATTGCTTGATTCAGCGCTCAAAGACTGGCCTATTTATAAGCTAGAAATGGCCATCGATAAAGTATACGAGGATTCGGTGAGGTTGATGATCAAAGGAAACAATATTGAGCTAGAAAGGATCAGCACAATTATGACAACCATAGATCTCTCAAGCAACCATCTTGAAGGTGTAATTCCGAAAGCACTAACGGATCTCAGCTCACTTTGGCTACTCAATTTATCCCATAACAATCTCATAGGTCATATTCCACTGGAATTGGGGCAATTGAATATGCTTGAAGCTTTAGATCTCTCTTGGAATCGGCTCATTGGAAAGATTCCACAGGAACTGACAACAATGAACTTTCTGGCGTTCTTAAACCTCTCTCAAAATCAGCTCGTTGGACGCATTCCTCAAGGTTCACAATTCAGCACATTTGAAAATGATTCGTATGGTGGAAACCTCGATTTATGTGGTGCTCCTTTATCAAAGCAATGTGGAACGAGTGGTCGCTCGCATGTTCCTCAATCACTAGAGGATGAAGCAGAAGAAGATGAGTCATATTTCTTCAGTGGATTTACGTGGGATTCAGTAGTCATAGGCTACAGTTTTGGACTTGTTGCTGGAACTGTTGTGTGGAGCCTCATTTTTAAATATTGTAAACCAAAATGGTTTGTAGAATTTTTTGAAGGCATTTTTCCCAAGAAAATGAGAAGGTCAAAGAAGAGAAGGCCAAGACAAAGGACATAATGGAAGATTGAACTTTTCTATTACTGTTAGCATCAATGGTTGTTCAAGTCAAGCATTTCTGATGCTTAAAACATAGTAGATGGACACCTTCCTATACAATTACTCAAACAGCTCGACACATCTTAACCTTTTATGATTGTATGGATTCCACGGAAAAATTTATTGCATCCATCCAACTTGGTTTCACTTGATTAAAGTGTCCTCTCTTGTCACTATCTCATCCATGGACCACTGATTGGTTCAAAGACTTCAAAATTCTACACTCTATTATTAACTTAAAGCAGCAAAACACTTCTTGACCTTTTATGATCGTATAGATTCCATGAAAAAATTGCACTGAAAATTTATTGCATTCATACAACTCGACACGACGACACATCATGTCATTTGACTTGGTCAATCAGTAGTTTCTCTTTTGAACATTCTTGTGGGAAAACAAGAAAAATATGGCTGATAAGTTGGAAGTCAACAAAAGAGATGTTATGTTGATGGGACAATAATAGCAGAGAGTTCAATTAGCTGTAAACAACTCAAACAAAAAATATCGCTCTATTTACATAGTATAATTTTTCAACGAGCGGGATTTAGTTGAACCCCTTGCACCTCTATGTCTCCGCCCCTAATCAGAGTGTGGAGAAAGTCAGCCCTTTAACTATATATATACTGTGGATTATGATTGATTTTGTAAGAACATTTTGTTATCTGCTAAAAATAAACAATGGAACGTCTCGTTTTCTTTTATTCACTTCTCTGCTTTGTCTTCCTGAGTCGGAGCTTTTCTTCATCCTTTGTGCAGCATCTTTGCTCTCCCAGTGAAGCTTTATCTTTGCTTCAGTTCAAGCAACACTTTCAAATGTCCGACAAGTACTCTAGACATTATAGTACTTCTCTCCCAAAAGCATCGTCTTGGAATGATAGTACGGATTGCTGCACTTGGGACTGGATCACTTGTGACATGTTAACTGGTTATGTTATTGGCCTAGACCTTAGTAATGCAAATATTAGCGGAACTATTCATCCTAACAGCAGCCTCTTCCAACTTCATCGTCTTCAGACGCTAAACCTTGCTTACAATTGTTAGCATGATAGACAACTAAATGATTGTATATATTAATGTAATTATATAGTGATATAAATTAGCATGATCATATATATTTGTTGTAGAATCATATGAATAAATATTGTGATAGAATAGCTGATTTGGAGGGATAGCTAGGCAGATTTAGAGGGATTCAATGGCAGATTTGTAGAGATAGAATAGCTGATCTTTAGGGATAGGAATGGCGGATCTTTAGGGATGTGTAATCTTTATTTTCT
>JAJONZ010012872.1:0-12176 GCA_029582445.1 Solanum paucissectum | reverse complement strand
CATTTATATATATGGGCAAAATTGAAGTATATACAATTTTTTTTCAACTACATAATCCATCTAAGGATCGAGCTATATAAATATTTTGATGTGTATTATATATCTTGTAGAACGGCCGAATTCTGCAACCAATCGTCAGGAATATCAACAGGAATGTCGTCAAATGCTCTATACATCTCTTCCTGAAATTCATTGCTTCTAATATCATCAACTTCGTGACCTTCTTGTACTTCCAACGTTGTCTCTCTCTTCTCCATTGTAGTAGCTTCATAACTACTGTTTGGAACATCAAATTCGGTAGTTGTAGCCTCAACTGCATCTTGTTCATCACAAACCCTAACTTGATCTTCCCTTGTGGAGTAGTCGTTATTATGATTAGGTTCAAGCAACATAGGATCAATAATTCCCGCAACATCTCCATCTTGTGCCTCCATAACATGATCCACGTTCTTCTCTTTACCCATCTTCTTATTTATTCGACACACCACAAAATCTTCCTTAGGAATATGGTTATTTTCCTTAAAGAAACTATCTGCGACATGATATTCTACCATCAACCAGGTGTTATTTTGGCCACACTCACTTGTTTTAAACTTCAAGTTTCTCTTAAACCCTAGCACATACGCCGTACGATTCCTCCTTATAAGATGTTCCCCGGTTTGCCCTTGCCACGTCCCTTTAGCACAAATTCGAGAAAATCTTTTATATTCAGTCTTTTGCTTCTTCAAAGGAGTAATAAAGTAACGAAACTTCTCTTCATAATTAGCTCCAAATATCTCCCATGGTGGTTGATCTCCATATATATCCGTAAACTGGATAGGACATTGTTCATTCAAACATAATTCGCCTTTGAAAAACCTCTTAAGATAGTTGATTAGCTCCGTATCAGTAGGATGAAAACGTATTCCCATTGGCTTCGACATTGATTCTTGATCCAGAATTAACCTATGTAAACCTAAACTAATTATGTGAATTATGAAGTCTAAACAAAGATAGTTATCTATTTATACACATCTTATTACCCTAATGGAAAAAAACTCTAATTACTTAACAAACACAAGTTACTTTATTTCCTAAATTACTACTATAACTGTAACTGAACAAACTAAATTACTTCTCAAGTTACTTTATTTCCTTAATTACGTATTTAGATTCCTAATTTTTAGAAGAGTTTGCTTTGAAAGGCCGCGCAACTACTTAATTACGTATTTACAATTCCTAATCTTTATAGGCCGCAAGTGCATAAATTTGTCTAACACGTGCCCCCCCCTAATATCTATATGATATTTTATACGAAAGTTTCTGAAGTACAGTTACTTAATTTACATTATAAAAATATAGTTTAAATTTTACATTACAACATTTGGCCTCAAATACAATTTTCGATATACTATAATATACATTCGATTTATCATAATATAAAAAACTTTTATATATTTCTTTAACAAAAATACTTAAAAAATTGATATACAATATTATACACCAATATATATATTATATGAAACTTGGGATAGTTAGCTGAATTTAACTTATATACACTTTTTGAAGCACCTTTTCTCCTATAATTAACTTGATTTAACAAATTAATATTGAATTATAGAAGATTTAAAATGTTGAATTTAGCTTATATACACTTTTTGAAGCGTTGGATATGTGTTGAACTTTCGTGATTTTTATACATTCATTAGTTCCATGATAGAGCTTTTACACTATTTTGGAGGGACCTTATTGTTGAATACGTTATGATTTCTAAGGGCAAAGGATCTGTGTGTATATGTGTATCACATGTATATCATGTGTATATCTGTGTGATATACAGTGATATTCATAATATACATCGGGGGAAATGTGATCGGCATTTCGGCTATAGAGGAATACCTAAAAACAAATCTGAGAAATTAAGTGTATTTGTCACATACTTTAATATATTTATAATATATTGTGTCAATTCTTACCAAATAAGCATAATATATTTTAAAAACACTTATAATACATCTATATTGCATGCGTAATTTACTTTTAATACATAGCAGTTTTATTATAGTATTGCTACATATGTTAATAAATAAATAAATAAAAAATATCGTAAAATCAATAATTATTTATTAAAAAGTACTCATCCAAATAATTTTTTCAGTAAAAGTGGGTCATAGCCGAATTGTCCGACTCTTATCAAGTTGTAATTAATTTATTTATTTTCTTATAATTTGCTTGATTATCAAACAATACTAATAAGACAAATTCTTCTTCTTTAATATAAGTGAAAAGACCTACATAAATATTTTTACAAGATTTTTAATGGTTCAATTTGAGATATATATACTTTATATTAGTACTAGACAGAGATGGCCCGTAAAGATCTCTGCGAGCTAAATGTGTGCGCACACATATAGATAGTAGGCCAGTAGCATACACATGATTTATCGTAAGCGGTGTCACCATTATATTTATATATATAATATTTGTTTTTATAAAGCACCAAATAATAATTACTAATAAACAAAGATGGTCAAAGAAAAGAAACACATAAAAAATGAGGTTTTGGAGGTTTGAACCCGAAGAAAAAAACAAATAAAAAATGAAAAATTGAGGCTATGGTTCTTTAGCACAAAACCATCTAGGCTACGTGCATTATTTTTTAAGTAGTGTCACGTATAATATATAACTGTTATATCTGCTTTAGTTTCTTAATTGTATATATGTATTTAGTAAATTTTTCCGACGAAGTTGTCACTCCCCGAGCATACACCTCGAGCGTGGCTGGCACTCGAGAACCATTGCTGGCCCCAAGCGAACCCTTGGTCTGGCTAGACTCTCAGCGAAAAAATGACTCAACAAAAAATGTACTTAAATACAATCTTAAATAAACTGTCTGAATAGATAAACTGAGAATATTTAGAAATAACATTTAACTTAGCCAAAGTGGCAACTCAAGTCTTATATAACTGAAATAGCAAGACGACTGAACTAATAACTAACTGTCTATGAAGCCTTTAAATACTAGGAGGGATGTCGGGACAAGACCCCTGATCATCCTAACAACTGAAATAAACAAAGCAATAAAACCAAACATAACCAAGGGATCCTCTGGAAAGCAAGGAGGCTCACCAACTGACTCTGAGTGCTCGACTAGATCAACAAGGCGTTGTATGCTGATCCTGATTACCTGTATTTGCATCATAAGACGATGCAGGCCAAATGACATCAATACATTGAATGTACGATCATGCGAGGGGAAAACTAAACTTAACATAAGCTTGAACTGAATTCTGAAAGAAACACTTACCTCAGCTTTACTCAACTCATGGATACTTAATTCAATGCATAAATAAACAACAATAATGATGCAGTTTATATAAAGCATTTAAACAGTAGGTAGCAACTCAATGTATATTTATATAACAAATTAATATACTTCTGTGGGAGTTTCTCTAATCGACAACCATCACTATGAGCTATGTGATGATACAACGTCTTGCCCACGCTTCCAGAACTGTCCTATAACTTGCCAGGATATAGAACGCCTCAACTAAGTAGATCCACTAGTCTATGCTACAAAATATTAAGGAATCATCTAAAAAGTATGACCCTTTCTACCCACGATGACTGCATGGTTTATGGAGACTTGAGTTATTATGAACTCGTCTCCATATCGGTGCTCAATACTACTCCCAAAATACTCAGCTCATATGTTTAAAAACATAACTCTTTCTGTGGTTTGAGATTATTACTCAAAAACTAGCTCAAAAGTTCTCTTGAAAATCGATTTTTCCTTTCTTGTTTAAATGTGAAAACATTTTAACTCTTGGGAATACTTAGTTCCCCATAATCATTTGAAGAAATGAACTTTACTCTTACTCTTACTTAACTCAATGCTTAAGTATTTAAAACGAGTTTAAAACATTGGTAAAAGACTATTGAAATGATTCTAAGAACTCTCTAGACTTGACTCTTAACTTTCCTTGAATTTGAATTTATGGATTCAAGGTTATGATTCATGTTTACTGATGATTTCTAGATGTGTAGAAGTCATTTAGAGTAGCTAGAATCGATAGGAAGTGATAAGATACTTTAAAAGAACTTAGAAGGGCTAAACAAAGAAAAACGGGTGGAGGCAGACGTTCCGGGTGCACTGCTGGCGCGGGGCGCCAGCCCCAAAGTACTGGAACTCATTTCTGGCGCACTGCTGGCGCGTCGCCCCAGCCTTCCTAGTGCTACGGGGTGCGCCGCGCTTTCCCCCGGTCAATCCTGACGAATTTTCCAACTCGTTTTCTGATCTTAAATCGATTAAATTCGATTCTTTTTCTCAATTTCTCCTTATATTCAGATACCCAAAACATATACACTAGTATCTAACTCAAAACAACTCTAACAATCGACATTAAACTCTCAAGAACTCCTCAATCTCATCCCAAATTCAAGAACGAAAGCAATTTAAGAACCCAACTCAAAAACATCAAATTCTAAATCTTTTAGGACGAAAATCATACCGAAATAAACATGTTTGGAGCGACGTGGGTGAACGAACTCTACGCTATGTGAACTCACATACCTCGTAGGATCAAATCCTTGGCGAAATCCGAAATCAATTCCTCAAGAAGTCGACAAATCTAGACCTTTTCTTCTCCTTTCTCCTCTTGAGTTCTTTTCTCTAAAACCCTAGCGTGATTTTGCAATTGTGTAAACTGAACCCATCCAGTTTAGACCGTAATTAATTCACTAAAAACGAATTAAACCAATTGGGTATGGAAAAGACCAAAATACCCTTTAAAATTCGGTTTTGACTTTCCTTATCTAGACAACCCAACTTCAAATTGACATATCTCCCTCATATATACAAACTCTAAAAAGGCCAAACTTGGTGGCGTTGGAAAGATAATTCAAAGATCTTTCCTACGGTATCTGGTAGAGCACACCTAACTCATCCAGAGCTAGGAGTTATGGTCGTTTGAAGTTGACCCAAAACTCATACTTAATTTGGTCAAACTTCCCAAATTTGATTATTTTTTTTTAAAAAAAGGCTTCTTTCTAATTCTAGTTTCTTTCGAAGTCTTTCAATTTGCAAGGTGTTACAGAAGCAGTGTCACGTGACACCCCTTCCACCTTCCTAAATCCGCCCATGCTCTCTCTCTCTCTCTCTCTCACACACACACACATATCAAGATCTTTGTGAGTTAAATGCGCGCGCGCACACATATTTGGTTGGTAATTATTTTTGGCTGCGTTTGCGGGCTAAATACACAATATACGGAAAATTACATCATACATATAAGTGAAATAATATTTTAAATGCTAAAATAAGACGTTTTGGACACCCTTGAAAAAACAATCTTTCTTAGCCAAGTGATTTCAGTCATTCACCTGAGGCCTTTGCTACCTGCTGCGCGTGGGTTCAATTTGGCTACACTTTTTTTTAAAAGAGCTCCTAATTAATTTCTTAATTGTAGTTAATAAATATATTATTTTATAATTTAATTCACTAAATTAACTTAAAAATTTAAGTAGATAAAAAGCTCAATAGCCAATTGAAATTTTAATCGATTTGACTTTTTTTTTTCTTTTCATTAAAAATTTAAATAAAATATAAAGTAACTATTTAATTTAAAGTTAATAAGCAAATCCTATTTATTTATTTTTTCTATAAAGTTATTAAAAGTGAAAATGCTCCATACAAAATTACTTTTAATATAACTTGTTTGAGTCTACTCTTTATTTTTCATGTCTCGTTGTTAGTTATCAGAGGTTCGTGAAATCTTGAAGCATAAAAGTTATTTCATTCTAAACTGGATTTTCTATCCTTTTTTTTCTTTTTTCATTCACTTCCTATTAAATAAACATGAACATTAAAATTAAATATTATATAGTTTGATTTTAAAAAAATTGGTATATTTTTTAATCAATTTTTTTTATCATTAATGTTACGTAGTTTGATTTACAAAATTTAAGTGCACCTATTCGTTAAATTATTTTTATTACGTATAGAATTTTTGGACACCCTTCGTTAAATTTTTAGCTACACCGCTGAATGTACATATATATTTTATATATGATTGACAATTGTTTGTGACTACAATTATTTACAATGAATATTTATATTTTGTACCATTTACGTAGTATTGTGTTTTGACTGCTTTACAGTGTTAGTGAGCGTCTGGCAAAAAGTACATGCAGAAGCGGTGGAAAAATGAATTTAGATTAGTTATACATGTGTGTTTATATGTGAATTTTTATGTTATGATTTTAGTCATTTTGACAACCCTATCTTATTCTATTTTAATTACAAAATTTTAATATTCAACAAAAAATTGTATTTGTATACAATAATTGAATTGTATAATTTAATGGTAAAAATGTGATTTGTTCTATTATCCCTTAAATAGTTAAAGGGATAAAGCAACCCAAGACATGATAAGTCTGGCATCTATTTGTCACTGTTCTATATGCCTAAATTCTTTAAGTAGACTTGTCATTTTCTGAACTGGTTGGTTGTTTTAAAAACAAAGCAAGACACCTTTTTATATAAAACTCTAACATACATTAAAGAATGTAACAACATAGAAGAGAAGCCACATTAGCAATATAATAGGGATAATCTATATAAAGAGCTAGCAGGGATACTAAGTTAATAATGGATATGAGCATGGAAGATCTATCTGTTGGTATTTTTATTCTGCTAAAACTTGATAATACATAGATCACGAATATTAATTATCTCTCTATCAAAGTCACACTCATATCTACACTTAGATGGTATCTTTAGATTATTTGTCAGTTTTCTTGATTTTCTATCATTTAGTTGAATCAAACAAAAAAAAGGTAATATCTGCCTCAATGAATTTATGTGTGCGAATCTTGGAAATGTGAGTTTGTTTTCTGTATCTGCTTGTGGATTGTGATGTTATTCCCGATCCAAATACATAACCTAATTATACATCATAAAACCTCCAATGTATTCATAATCAATCCATAATAATTATACAAATAAAATTGATATATACTTACTAGTTTTTTATACAAATAAGGACGAAGATAGCCAAGTATAGATATCTCTTCTTCTTCTTCGCTCGTTCAATTGAAAACAACTCTTCCACCAAAACACCAATTATCAATGGATTTATTATGAAAATTTATAAAGTTGAAGTGAATAAAAATCAAACCATACAACCAATAAATCTTTAATCTAACATGAACAACATTGACGCCTAGCTACAGAAAAAATCAGTTACCTGGAGATGGAAGATTGCTATGATAATCAGAGGAACAAACGTTTAAAGCAGCCAATGCAAATACTATTATTACTACTACACTACACAAATGTTATATTGATACTAATGTTACCCGTTTCACTAGAATATTACAACTACTATAGGAGGAACTTAATTATTTGATAGTAATTAGTACATTGTCCTCCTAATGCTGGTTTTAAACTAAACACGGATGGCTCTTTTACAGGTAATTCTGATAAAATTGACTAGAATTTTGATGTGTATTATATATCTTGTAGAACGGCCGAATTCTGCCACCAATCGTCAGGAATGTCGTCAAATGCTCTATACATCTCTTCCTGAAATTCATCGCTTTTAATATCATCAACTCCGTGACCTTCTTGTACTTCCAACGTTGTCTCTCTCTTCTCCATTGTAGTAGCTTCATAACTACTGTTTGGAACATCATCAAATTCGGTAGTTGTAGCCTCAACTGCATCTTGTTCATCACAAACCCTAACTTGATCTTCCCTTGTGGAGTAGTCGTTATTATGATTAGGTTCAAGCAACATAGGATCAATAATTCCCGCAACATCTCCATCTTGTGCCTCCATAACATGATCCACGTTCTTCTCTTTACCCATCTTCTTCTTTATTCGACACACCACAAAATCTTCCTTAGGAATATGATTATTTTCCTTAAAGAAACTATCCGCGACATGATATTCTACCATCAACCAGGTGTTATTTTGGCCACACTCACTTGTTTTAAACTTCAAGTTTCTCTTAAACCCTAGCACATGCGCCGTACGATTCCTCCTTATAAGATGTTCCCCGGTTTGCCCTTGCCACGTCCCTTTAGCACAAATTCGAGAAAACCTTTTATATTCAGTCTTCTGCTTCTTCAAAGGAGTAATAAAATAACGAAACTTCTCTTCATAATTAGCTCCAAATATCTCCCATGGTGGTTGATCTCCATATATATCCGTAAACTGGATAGGACATTGTTCATTCAAAGATAATTCGCCTTTGAAAAACCTCTTTAGATAGTTGATTAGCTCCGTATCAGTAGGATGAAAACGTATTCCCATTTGCTTCGACATTGATTCTCGATCAAGAGTACTTAACCTATGTAAACCTAAACGAATTATGTGAAGTATGAAGTCTAAACAAAGATAGTTATCTATTTATACACATCTTATTATCCTAATGGAAAAAAACTCTAATTACTTAACAAACTCAAGTTCCTTTATTTCCTAAATTACTACTATAACTGTAACTGAACAAACTTCTCAAGTTGCTTTATTTCCTTAATTACGTATTTATATTCCGAAATTTTAGAGGAGTTTGCTTTGAAACTGGTAAGGCGCACCAACTACTTAAATTTGGCTAGCACGTGCCTCACTCCAATATCTAGTAAAATTAAACTAGTGATTATCCAAAAAATCTAAAGCATATTTTATTGAAAAGAATTATTTGAGTGGATATTTTTAATAAATAATCACTAATTTCAATGATAGATTTTAATCCATTATTATAATTTATAGCAATACTATGATAAATCTAATATATATTATTAAAAGTAAATTATGCATGCAATATAAATGTGTTAAAATTAGGTGCTTTAAAATGTATGATAAATGTATTATATTATGAATAAAACTTGTATTATATGTGTATAAACTGTTTTCGGTAATATTTATTAAAATAGTATTAGAAGTGTTCAGTTAAAATATATATATTATTAATATAAATGATAAATATTTTCTTCATATAAGATATCTAGTTATCCTATTTTATACGAAAATTTCATAAAAGTACAATTTCTTAACTTACATTTCAAAAATATAGTCTAAAATTAACATTACAAACATTTAGCCTCAAAACACAATTCGACATACAATAATATACCTTTGATATACAATAATATACCTTTGATATACAATAATATACCTTCGATATACAATAATATACATAACTTATATATATATATATATGTATACACACTTACAAAAATACTTAAAAACTTGATCTTATACACTAATATATAATATTATATGAAACATGGGCTTGCAAGTTAGCTTATTAATTTAGCTTACATACACTTTTTGAATTACCCTTTCTCTTATACTCATATTTAACTTGATTTAACAAACTTCAAATTGTTGGTCCATCAAATTGGCTTGAAACATTAACCGTTACCTTGCTTTCACTAATTGCTTCATGCGTTGTACTAATGGATGGAGATCGAGTATGAGTAATAAACAAGTGGTTTGTGATATAATTATATAATTTTGATGAGAATAAAGTTGTTAAATCACTTGTTCCAATAAAATAGAGAAACACCATGATAAGATATTCCAATTATTACTCAAATCAGGCAAAGGAAAAAAAAACATTGGATTTAGATTGGTCAAAACAAGTTATCATGCTAAGTGTGATATAGGAGGGAAAATATGTGTTTTTGGTTGAATTTGAATTTGAATTCGGTCAAAATGACGCAATTTAATGAACAAATGAGGGTCAAAAATATCTTTGAATTATTTGAAAAGATTTAAATATACCCTTCATTCACTTATTGGGCTAAAAATATCATTCAATCCACTTTTTGATCCATTTCTACCCATAAAACTAACAATTTTTTATTTTTTTAAAAAAATATTATTATTATTTATTACGTGTCATTTTTTATCGGATAAATTAAATTACTAACACATTTAATTTTCTCCTACCCATCCATTTCATGCTTCATAATCCAAACCCAATTAGAAAACTCATTAAATGGAAAGAATGATCAATCTATTTTTTTATTGGGTTTGGGTCATGGGGCACCGGAATGGATGGATAGGAGGAAACTAAATGGGTTGAGATTTAATTTACCAATAAGAAAATGACACGTAATAAATAATATTTTTTTCTAAAAAAGTTAAAGTTATTTTCTTTGTCCCAATTTATGTGACACTTTTCATTTTTTGAGAGTCAAACAGTTTAAGTTTGACCGGTAATTAGCTCGTGAATTTTCAAATTTTTTGAAATAAAATTTATATATTTGTAAACTATATAAGCAGTACTATAAGTCACCAAAATTGACAATTTAAAACAATTAAAAGACATGAAAAATTTATGATTAAAGATACTTGTTTGAATCTCAAAATCTGAAAAGTATCAGATAAATTGAGACGGAATAGTATTAGTTTTAGGGCTTGAAATGAACTAAAAATATGGACTGACATGTATTTTTAGCCCAATAATAAATGAACTGTATAATTAAACTTTTTTCAAATAGTCTGCTTATTTTCTTTTTACCCTTTTTCGTTCAATAAATAAGTTATTGTGCAAAAGTAAATGAGAAAACAACATAGAAATACTAACTGGGTCAATATTTGAAAGAAAATGACCAACTTTTTTGTTATACCCATGATGAATTAGATGTTGGTATTCTCTTTTTATTGTAAAAATTGTGTAGAATAGCAAATAATTAATTCATATTAAATGTTATAGTTATTATTTAGATTAATTTTATTTTGCAGCTAATATTTCGCCGATCTTTCTATTTGGATGGGACCAGCGAATTTGTATCAAATATAAATAAAAAATGGAAAATATATTTTTATACAAATTAAAGCACATCATTTCTCTCTCCACTTAAATTTCTCCTAAAATCTCTTACCCATGTCATTGTGAATTTTGAATTTTCACCATTACTCTCCCGATTGTGCATCACAATTTCAGGTAATTGCCAAAAATGTGTGTAAATCAATTTTATATTTATTTTATTTTTTGTATTTTTTATACAAAATTTTAAGTTTTTTCATGAACTTTCATTTCAAATCCTCAATCTTATAGTTATTTCACTAATTCAATGGATGTTCAAACTCCATCGACGAAAATAACCAGTGGTATACATTTGCATGACAAAAAGTTTGATGATATACCATCCTTTTTATTGGGTCTAACTCAGGATTTTGAAGATGTTGCAGGTTCAATAGAAAAATCCAAAGTAAATGTAGAGATCAAATCTGTTATTCAAGTAGTGTCAAAAATCATTTTGGCCAGAATGATATTTTACCTATGTTATTTTTCCTTTTTGAACATTTTTACCCTTTTAACTTTAATACCTTTTAATTAAAAAAAAATAGAAATAAGATCAGTTTATTTTAAAATAAAAAAAATATTATAGATTTTTTAAATATCTAGCCAAATTTTCTGATCATTTAGCTAATCCCTTAGCTTTAATTATTCCACCTTCTAACCGACATAAAATGATAAGTAAAATTTCTCATAGTTTATACATTTATTAGTTATTTGGAATCATAAATAGCATAAATCTTATCCAGCTAACTAACAACCCTAAATAGCCAAGAAGATTAATTTATTTATATGGTCCTGCTCCTAAATGAACTCATAGATGATAGAACTTGTCCTCAAAACAGTGTGTGCATGTTGATTTTGTCAGTGTTAATTAAAAAAAGAAAGTAAGTTCTAGTAGACTGCAATACCCTTTCAAAATAATCATAAAGACCTATAATTAATCTGCCCCATGTGAAATACAAACAGTATTCTATTATTGGATTTTGGAAACGAAGAGAAAAAGAAGGGAAATAAAAGCATAAACCGACCTACCTAGAATAATAATAATAAATAAAAACTTCCTCCCAAAGCAAAATCTAAATAGACTTGAGTAAGAATAAATATCCAAATTGCAAAAAATACATAAATATTGACCAAATACGACACGTCCACGTAGTTGCACACGTTATTAAGAAATGTTTACTTAACCAAATCCTACACGAAACCCATTTAAGTAATAAGGTCAAAATTGGAAATGAACCAAAAATAAATTCAACGAACCCTTTTAAACCGCCAACTCACACGCCTTCCCACGCAAGTAAACAAATCCGTCGGCTCATGAAAACTGAGTGCTATACATACATAAAAAAGAAAACCAACTTCACCGCCCACTTGAAAGCA
>JAJONZ010012871.1:0-18954 GCA_029582445.1 Solanum paucissectum | reverse complement strand
GAAAAAATTAATTATAATTCTTGATCAAAGAAATATTTTTCATATAAATTTTATAGATAAAAAAATTAAGAAAGAATAGAAATTTCTTAAACAATATTAAATTATGATAATAAGAAAGAGAGATAAATACAATTTTTTTTTCTTGGGAAACTTTAAAAATAAAAGGTAGAAAGAAAAAGTAATAAATTGTAATAATGTGAGGAGAGAGGTAAATAAAATATATGATTTTTTTTTAAATTTTTAACTAATTTTTTAGATTGAAAGATAAATAATTTTAAAAAAGAAAATTTTTGTGAATAATAATAAGAATAAATTACGATGATAACGAGGAGAGATAATCAAATTTTCATTTTTAAAAAACTATAAAAATAGAAGGTAAAAAAATTAATTTTAAAATAATAATAAATTATAGTAATGATGAGGAGAGATGAAATAGAAGCTTCTTTCTGTATTTGGCAAAGCAAAGGGAGATATGGATCCAACTACCACCGAAAGACTTTTTCAAATTAATCAAAGAATTCTAATTGTTAAAAATGAAAGGCGCGAACGTCAGCAAATGCGATCGTATACTGAGGTGCTCCCCGCCGGTTGTTGGAATAAATTGTAGTAATTGTAAGAAGATAGATAAATAAGGTAAATATATTTATCATAATTATAATATAAAGGTGTGTACTATAAATATGTTAAAGAGTTACTACTAATTAAAATACTATTTAACTTCTTTTGAGTTTTTAAACATAAATATAAATAAGAAAAAAATATTTAAAAGTCAAGAAAGGAGAAAAAGGATAATTTAAATTCTTGGTCAAAGAAATATATATATATATATTTCAAGAGAAAAATTTAAAAGAAAAGAAAAGGATTTATTTAAATAATAAATTAATAATAGTGATAATTAGGAGAAGAGATAAATAAGATTTTCTTTAGACAACAAAAGAGAAATTAAAAAGAATATTGTTTTATAGCAACAACGAGTAAAGACAAAAAAATAATTATAATAAATTGTACCAATAGTGCAGAGAAAGATAAATAAAATATTTAAGATCTATTTTTTTAAAAAGAAATTATAAATCAAAGGAAAGAAAACAATTAAGGAAAAAGAATTTTTTTTGAATAAGAAAAATTAATTATGATTATAATAAGGAGAGATCAACAAGAATTATTATTTTAAAAAACTATAAAAATAGAAGGTGGAAAAAAGTAAATTGTAGTAGTAATGATGAGGAGAGGTGAAAAGTATTTACTATTTAATAAATTGTAGTAATGGTGAGGAGAGAAATAAATAGTTTTTTTTTTTTGCAGATTTTATAAATCAAAAGAAAGTAAAAATTTTCAAAAAGAAAAGATAAATGATAATCCTGATCAAAGTGAGATTCTACATCAGTCTTTTATCTTCCATCTTTATATTTTCCTAAATTGATGTATCAATCTACAATTATAGTACTTAATAATGATTAATAAAAAAAATTAATGTTTATGCGTAATTGCAATACAAATTAAAAAAATTCTTTTATCTTGTGTTGCAATTTATTTCAATTTTGTACATTGAATAGATGAATTTTCGATGAATATTATATACGATATATATTTAAAAAGTTACATTTTTTTTACAAAATTTACTTCTACGACTTTGCTACAATAAAGCTTTAGCCCGATGACCATTTGTGTTCTTTTCATTTTGTTCAAGAAATCAAACACATCATATAATATATTTAATATTATATAATCCATTTTTTTCAAGTGCATCAACAATTCAGCAAAACGATTATGATTCAATTAAAAAAATAATTTATTATTTTAAATTACAATTCTAATCAATAGCAAAAAAATTCACACTATATTGAATTATTTCAACCGTTATTATTACATTGCTTAAACTGTATTTAATAATAACTAGAACTTAAAATTTAAATCTATTTGAATTTGAAAATCAGAAATGATTCTTAAAATATTTTTGATATTCAGATACAAGAAATGATTTATTTAAGTATTTTTAATTATTTTTTTCTCATCGCTCAAAGCGCGAACAAATTCACTAGTTTTAATATAAGATCGATGATGGACCCGTGGTTCTATTATTCATTCTTTTTTTTTTATAATTTATGTGACGATTGTTGATTTAGTATGTTATAGTATTAATTTAAGTGAAAATTGTATAAAATAACAAACTATTAATTAAAATTAAATGCTATAACCACAATTTCATTTAATTCTAATCCGTAGCAAACACTTTGTCATTCGCCTCTCTCCCCAAATATCTTGCTCACCACTCTTCTGATCTCGCTCGGCACTCTCTCTCGCCTCTCTCACTTTATGCACACACAAATGTATAAATTTGTGTTTGTATATAGCGAGAGAAAACTGTATATACAAATACAAATACATATCTTTTCGTTCGCCTCTCTCCCAAGATATATATCTCGCTCGCCTTTCCTGATCTCGCTCGCCACTCTCACTTTATACAAACACAAATGTATAAATTGTGTTTGTATAAAGCCAGAGAAAACTGTATATACAAATAAAAAGAAATATTTTTTCGTCTTATACACTTATAAATATACAATACAAATCTTTCCATGCCCAGTTCTCTTTTGTCTTTCTCTCTTTCTCGCTTTATACAAACACAGATTATACAAAAACGTATATATTTGTATACAAATTCCAAATATATACTTATACAATTGATTCTTTTGTATAAGTAAACGAAATATACATATTAATAGCCATAGCAAACATAAAGTTTGATATGGAGCGTAATTATGCAAACTATAGTTATAGCATACAAATATGATTTTTATGTTTGCTCTTAATTTAATTATTGCTAAATGCTTTTATAAAAATAATATTATCGTTAAAATATTTTTTCCACCAAATGACTCTTATATTATAGTGACTAGTCACATTCTCCCTTTTAATTCATGTAGCGATTGTTAATTCAGTATGCAATTTAAATCTATCATGATACTTTTGTGATCATACATTAATGAGAAGGAAAACAATAAGTATTAAGCTATAAGTTATCTTAAATATGAAAACATATCATTTTTAATAGATCAATTAAAAAAATAACATTAAATATAGTAATTTCACTGTGCTTTTTCAATATTATAAGTCATTTAGTAAAATGTTTATATATATATATATATATACATATATATGCTATGAATTAAAAGTTAACTTATTTGATTATAAATAATAAATATAAAATGTATATATAATACTAATCAGTCTAATATTATATCAGTAAAATATATATATTTAAAAAATGATTGGTGATGGCAATGACTAAAGATGGTGATTGTGGATGCCGACAAGGAGTGATGGTCGATGATAGCGTTGACAGGCTTGTGGTGATGATTACAGTTATATGTAATATATAACTAGTGACAATAATGGTTGATAATAATGGTTAACGATGATAGTGATGGTAATGATTTATAACTGTGGTGAATGATAATGATGGTTAATGGTGATGATTAATAATTATAGTGAATGATAATGATAGTTAATGATGGTTGGTGTATTGATAATTGTTGAACGATGATTGGTGCTAATGGTGATAATAGTTGATAATGGTGAATATAAATAATGACTAGTGATGAGGACTTGATTGTGTGGTGGTGCAGTTCAGACTGGGCTAGTCAATAATATTTAAGGCAACAATGATTAGTGGTGAAAAAGATAGAATAATAATAAAATGCCATCTTTACAAAAATCTTTGAATGAATTGCTTCTTCACTATATTAAAATTTTATCATAAATCTTAGTTATTCAAACGTTTTTAAACACATATTGTAGAAATAAAATAGACGCACTTAATCGTTGAGTTTTGAATGAGTAAGATTCAAATTCAAAAATTAAACACACATAATAAATGATCAATTCTAAATAATTAAAATTCAGAATTAACTTTTTTTTTTTTGAAAGTTATCATAAAAGTGATGGATATTGCATTAGTGCATACACTTGTACACAAATATAACAACTAGTAAACAATTAACTTTAGTTCTTCATGAGTTTGGTAAATGTTTTTATGAAAATACAAAATTATCTTATTTATCCAAAGACATATAGTCATTAGTCTTTAATTATTCATTTGAGAATGAGATCAAAATAATTTTATTTAATACCTCTTGTAGTTAACACTATTAAAATAAAAATCAATATGCATTCAAGAAAGTTCGTAGCAATTGCTCAAACAAAAAGTCAATCATGCATAGTAGAAAATTCAAGCAAATGTATTTGCATAAATCCTAAAGAAAAACTAAAAACAGGATTAGTTAAGGATTTGATGGGAAGTATATGATTTTTTCATTTTTGGAATAATTTCCTAAATGTTTCATAGTTTTCTGAAGATTAAATGTGGACGTCAACACACCAATCATCATGACTATATTCGACATTTTCTTTTATATTGAGAGATCCGTAACTTAAGGTTATGATATCAAATTGTCACGATCCAAATTAAATAATCAGGTTGTACGGACACCTACTCTAATACCTAGATAGGAGAATCCTTACCACCAAGTTAGAACTGAAAAATCACGAAAATAAACAAAATTCAATATATCACCTTATTTAATTATAAAAATCAATCGTCAACCTTAATAAAATACCCCGTCGTTGAAAAACACATGGAACCCTTCCTAGTAAGTAGGTTAAGCAGGTACAAGAGCTTTTAAGAGAGTACAAATTCTGAAAAATAACACACAATTCCCACCATAAGGAAAGAAGAATAGAACTTGTCAGAGATCAAACATCGACTTCACCTAAGAAATATCACCAATTCTGCAACCAAACTTGTCAAGTGACATAGCAAAAGTAATATTAGTATCAACAATACGTATTGGTAGGCATCATAAGTCGATCTGAATCCACCACATAATTATAACATGTAAATAATCAAAAGAAAACGTAAGACTTGAACTATATACCTTTGATCCTTTAATCACCTCCCTTGCGATAAAAAATAAACCCCTTGAATTCATACACTCTATCCCCAAGTCACTCACCTCATTCTGCTGTCAACTACTCCATTAAGAGTTATTTCACCTTCCCACTGATCATCACATAACCCTTTTATCACATAATAACTTTTTGAAATCACTCACTCTGCCAATACTAGAGTTTTTCCTACTGAATTCATTCATGATCTCAAATCCACCAACTACTTTATTAACTGGTAAAATTCTTACTTATTTCTCTTGACTCAATTCACATGTGATTCAACACCATCTCAAGTAATTCAGACGACACAAGAATCCCTAAAACTTATCTAAGATATTTAGCATGTAATTTCGGTCTACACAAGAATCACGCTAAGATTTAAATACAACAATTCAACCACTTAGGAACCCATATGTAATAAATATAATATAATAAATAAATTTGATCCACTCACGAAACCAACACACAGATAATAATTAAAGATATACTAGACATGGTACTTGAGCTAACTCATATGTAACATGTACCAGGCGTGGTTCCCGAATCAACAAATAAAATATTTTGTACCATGCATGGTAGCCAAGCCAACTAAAATATGTATCAGGTGTTGTATCCAAGCCAACCAAGAAATATCATGTACCGATGTGGTGCGCGAGTCAATCGATAGAATGTACTTGGTACGATACCCGAGCCAACCAAAAAATTACACATCACACGATCATATTCACAATGAATACAATTACACTTGCAACACACAAGCACATAAGATAATTTTTTTGTATGAGATTGACAACAAAATATTCTTTCAGTTCATCCCTTTCAAACTCCCTCACCATGCATTGTAAGAAAGTAATACTAATGAGATAATTAAGATGCACGCATAACGTTTATGGGAAGCAATTACAACCATTGCCTACCCTAACAACTCTTTCTAGATAGTTTTTCAGCTCATAACCAGATTAACCCCAACTTACTACGCCTAGGATAACACCCAATAACTATCAAGAGCCAGCCGTAATTCATCTAATGCCTTACCATCCTACACAATAATTAACATTGCATTTAACTATTCAGACTCCATACCCAAAGACTTAGACATGAAATCTCCCGTCGCACTAAAAGTATTATGCATTTAAAGACAAGTGTAACTAACTACTCAATTAAGCCTAGCCTATTTAGACAACAAGAAATTGTTGAAGAACTTTGAATACAAGCTTCTTGATCTGTTGGCAAATCTTGACGAATGTAGGTTTTACTATCCTACTCAACAATTAGCAACACATTTAACTATTCAGACTCCATACTCAAAGGCCTATATATGAAATTTTTGTCATACTTGAATAACAAATAACGTCTCAAAGACACTTCATCCAATTCTAAGCATCATCGGTCGTTAATCAGTATATAATCCAATTAAATAAGTTGGGATCAAATCCCATAGGGAGCGATACGTGTTTGAGAGTCAATTGGGAAGTACGAATATGATCAAATCAGTCATAGGAATAAAAATGATCGAATAGAAACATAATCCAAATCAGGGGTGACACGAATGTCAAATGGGTGGTTTTGATTTATAATTATCAACTACAAACAGTGGTGAACAACACGAAATAACAATAATGAGACGGGTTCTTGGGATGTGATTCGATTATAAGCTAATATAGACAAATGGGTAATTGCAACTATTAGAAAATAGCTAGATATTAGTGAGTAAGCTAGGCTATAGAGGAGATAAACTTTCTCTCGAACAATTTATCCCGAATCAAATTGATTTCTCTCGAACATCAACAAGCAAGAAGAATAAGAATAGCCCACACCTTAGTCCATTCACTCTCTCAAGCTGAGTGTGTGGGATTGAGTTAAGGATTCACTCTCTCGAGCTGAACCCAGGTCAACCCAATACCAACAGACCATCAATCAATAAGTTTTGTTTTAGAACCTCTCTCTCGAGCAAGCAAAAAACACAAGGGTAGAACTGTATTTACAACTACAATTCTTAAATTAAACCACAATTAATGATTGAACTCACTTCTAAATAACATTTAGACTAACAATTAGCAGTACCCATAGATTAAATCAGCCCATAATCACACCCCAAGAATTGGGGTTTTAGCTAGTCATGATAAAAAGATAAAAATAATTACCAAATTGATTATCCATCAACTGGGTAAGTGTAGATTCATCCTTACAATGCTCCAATTCGAAGAATCTCAAAGACCCACTTCCAATTTCTTAAAAGTGAAAAACTTCAGTTCTTCAAAACTTAGGAAAAACTAGAGAAAACTGTCTCACCAGTTCAAAATTCAATAATAGACTAAGATATTATGAAATCAAATACTAAACTACATGTTCAAAAATGTATTTATAGTCGCCAAAATGTGTTGCGAAAAGTCACTCAACGAAGTAAGTCGGGCTCGCCGAACCACTCGGCGATCCGCCCTTTGGTCAATTCCATCGCCCTTCTTTCTTGGCCTTCAGCATCCTCAAGGTCTGTAACTTTGGGCAATCCAACATTGCATCACGGAACCACTCGACGATCCACCGACTGCTCCTTTCTCTCGCCAACTTGGTTATTTCCTTCAGGGCTAGGCACACTGGAACTTTAGGCGCTCAAGTAGCCATTCGGCGACTCGCCAAGTCCACTTGGCAATCACCAGGCTTGCATTTCTTTATTCTTTCAACTTGCTTCGTTCCTTTTTGCAAATTAGTGTCCTTGCTTTGTTCCTCAATCCATACACCTGGAAATCAAGGGTTTTACATCAGTTATTGACACAAATTAAGCATTTGAGGACACTAAATCTATATAAATAAAGCCCTAAATGAGTCCAAATCTCGAACTCATCAATACCCCCAACTTAAAATTTTGCTTGTCCTCAAGTAAAACCAAGTTCAGTAGTTCAAAAAGGATGTCTCAAACAGTGCTACAAAAGACTCAATCATGAATGCACACAACAAGACTCAACTTACTCATGCAAGGATCAATTGTGCACACAAAGATTCAAGTTGTGACTCACCATTATCAAAGATTCTCAAGTTCACGATACTTGCTTCAAATGCAAGTTCAAGCTCAACAAAGGTACTCAAATGTCCTCACAACAAAGATGATTTCATATTCACACACAATTGTTCAACACTTTATAGCTCTGGAATCACACACAAATCTCACACTCACAAAGATGAACACATGCATGATTTCACTCATAGGTTTGCCCTTATTTTCCAGTCAACATTCGTTTCAGCTCACTCAAGATTAAATAGGTCTTTTCAAGGCTTGTAACGGGGCTGAGTGTACATGTATGATCATTTAGGCTCAGTGACTGCTATACTCATGAAATGTGGTATGAATAACACTTTCTTTCTTTTTTCTTCAACATTTTCACTCATGCTCAAAATTCACCCCATTATTGATTTCTCATGGAATATCGGACATCCCATTTCTTTTGCAACTTTCACAACTTTTTCGTTCTTTTTCCTTTTCATTCTTTTTTTTTTTTCTTTTTTTGTATGGAGGGGTTCCATCTTTTTAAAAAACCATGGATAAAGGGGGACTTCTTTGCACGTCTTGATTTATCTTCTATTTTCACCACACCCCAACTTAGGATTTTGGCCTAAGTTGGCTATTCGAACAAACCACACTTCATGAGGATTATGGGTGAATAGATAAAGAGGAGTTACAATTGCATCAAGTTTCTTCCAAGAAAATGATAAGGCACAAAGGGTGTTCAAGCAAAGTTCACACACTCACAAGGTTGGCCACAAAAGAGGTATATTGTCAAATTGTTTCACTTTTCAAAAAACTGTTGCCTAAGATCATTTCAAGAGCTAGCATCACTTAGTCAACCGAACCAATGGGGAAAATTCTATGTGTTATCACACAAGATTCACGGTAAGCTCATCACACAAGGCATTTGCACCAATATCAAACAATACTCCACACTTTCACTAGTGTGCAATATTCATCACAAGAGACTAAAAAGTCAATAAAAACGACAAAGAGGGAGATAAAAAAGGGTCCTGTCTACACAGTTGCTCCATTTGTCGGGGCATCAATGCCCGGTGCAACATCAGCACTATTGGATCTACTAGGGCCTGCCATGGACGTCTCTGTCAGCGATGTCTGAATCACCAATTGTATAATCATCTCCTCTAGGTCAGGCAGGTCTCCATAGATGGTCTCCTCTGGCACCTCTATCTTCTCCTCATCGGTCTCTACCTCAGACTCAGCAACATCCATCTTCTCAACTCGAACCTCATCTCTAGTGGTAGCCGGAGGCATATCTATATTAACTGGCATGTCGGGGATCTCCATAGTCCCAAAAATCATGGACATATCTGTGGACTGCAACTGGTCCACGTCCTTCCTCAGCTCAGCAATAGTGGCCTTTAGAGCCGTCACCTCCTTAGTAGCCCCTTGGCCTTGCTCACATACCTCTATCCTTGCCAAAAAGGCATCAATAGACACACTAAGAGGTGTCACAACAGCAGTGAGGGTCCTCTCAATCATCTCGGGGATGGTGGCCTCAAGTATGGAGGCAGGCCTATCAGTAGAGTGGGCTAGATGCCCCATCTATAGTATCACAGCCTGGGTGAGTGGAGGTTGGAAAGCAATAGCAGCAGTAGACCTAGGAGGCAGGGGAGCTGTAGAGGAGCTGAGAGTCACAAAAGGGACATCACTAGATATACCTGAAGGCCCAGGGGCCGGAGTAGGCAATGCTGCCTCTGTAGGTAGTGTCTCAGTATCAACAACCAGGGAAAAATCCACCAGGGCTGCCTTCTTCTTCTCGGCCTCGTCCTTCAAGTATTCCGCCTCAATGCGCCGGATATCGGTAGAAGATGTGGGAATCACTTCCATATCCTTCTTCTCATCTTAAGGAACCCGAGCTCGTCTACACAACTCAGTGATCAATATTGGAAAAAGAAGAGAAGTCTGACGCTGCTTGTCCCTCAAAGCCATATCTCATGTTCAATGATCATGCCCAAATTTATGCTCTTCCTTGCAATGATTTATCCAAGACAAGCTGCCTTTGTGTGGCAGATGATGGACTCATTCTGTGATGGCATAATAGTGCTACTGATGAAGCCAAACCAGTATCTTGCTGCCATGTTGAGGTCTTTCTTCTCAATTTGCACTCCAACTTCGATCCACCTAGGAGTACCATCAGATATGAGAGGATCTAACCAACTTTTCATATTCTCCAAGGACTTAGTCTTGATCCTGTACTGGATGTCGTCTGCAATGTTGTCATTGCATTCCAATACAACATATATGTTAGTATTGTCACACAACACCTTCTTTCCCCTGACAACTACATAATCAACCGACTGGAATTTAGCGGCCTGCTTCTTCCTTTGTGGCACTAGCGCTCCGTAAGCAGTGTAAAATTCTAGAACCTAATTTGGAATGTAAGGGCCATGGGGTCTAGTGAATATCTGGAACTTGTGGGACTTTAAGCAGCTCCAGATCTCTGGGTACCTTTCTATCACACCATTAGTAGACAACCTCTTCTTCTCGACGATGGTCCTCAATCCCTCAGTCTTCAGTCTGTTCATAGATCCTCTTGGAGCGCAGTTCAACACTTCGAGCCATTAGTAGCTCATCATCCTCAGGCTGCAGAAATAAGCTGCAGACAGACTCACTGAACCGATCGGTGAGTCACCGAATTACTTTGGCGAGCTAGATCGGGCTCACCGAAAGGATTGGTTCAACAATTTTCCATACAAGTGGCCTGTCGATGATGCGAAGTCCCATTCGGTGAATCTCCAACATCATTCAGTGAGCATAGATTAGCCCGTCGAAAATTACAGTGTATTTTAGGGGTTCGGGGCGCAGAAAGGGTGATCAATGAAGACATTCGATGAGTCGCCGAGTGCACTCGGTGAACTCAAGCTTCTTGCCGAAAGTTACAGAACTAAAACCAATCAAAGAATGAAATTAAAGGCGATCAAGGGGGATTTGGTGAACCGCCGAGTGGTTTGGCGAGCTCGACCCGGCTCGCCAAACAGCCCAACGTGCCTATTTTCAACCCCAACTTCCAAAATCAACCCCGCAGCCCCCGAAAATAAAATCAAATACACTATTTCGATTAAACCTAGACCCATAAGACCCATGCTACCGGGGTACTCGGACTTCCCCTGGTTTGGCCAAAATTGGCCATTTCATGACTTTAGCCCTCAAGAATGACGTCAAACGCTCCATCATTGGGAAAATCACGTCATTTAACACAAATTTAGGTTACTCAGACTTCACCCGACTAGACCAAACAATAATTAAGCACAATCCAATGATTTATGATCAATTTTAAAGCATGCAATTCGGGAAATTAACAATTTAGGCAATTTAGGCACTATAGCAAACTAACATAGTGATGAGTCCACAAATTGGACTCATTTAGGGATACATTTTAATATAAATTGTGTCCTCAAATGCTTATTTTATCTCAATATCTGATGAAAACACTTAAGTTTCAGGTATTTGAAGTTTGAAGGAAAGCATGGACACTACGTCACAAAAAAGAATGAAAAGAGGCTGAAAAGAATAAAAAAATAAAGGCCTGAGGATCGCTGAGTCCACTTGGCGAGTCATCGAAGGGTCTCACTTCACCTTTTGTTTTAGTGTGCTGAGCCCTGAAGGAAAGGATCAAGTCGACAGAAAAAAAGAGTAGTCGACGCATCGCCGAGGAGTTCCGCAAAGTAGTACTATGTCACCCAATGATCCAGAGCACGACGATGCCGAAGGATGATGCAAGACAACGATGAACTACACCAAAGGGCGAATGGCCGAGTTGATCGGCGATTCTGACTAATGTCGCCGAATGATTCGCTGCAGCACAGATTTTTGAAAACTCTAAATACTCGTTGAGAGTTATAACTTAGTATCCAATTTTTAGTGTGAAACAATTAATATAATTTTAGTACTTTTTATTTTTGCTTTGAGTTTGAGAGGGTTTTGGAAACTTGAAGAAGAAAAGGGTTTCATCTCCAAGGGTTTGGACTTGGGTCTTTTGGATTCTTCATTCTTGGCCTGTAACAAGACTTAAATCTTCATACCCACTTGAATGCAAGCTCATTTAGGTATAAATTTCTATCTCTTGATGTGTGGCTAAAAACCCCAATTCTTGGGGTGTGATTTTGCGAATATGGGTTAAGATTGTTGTTGGGTCTTGCTTTCTAATAGATTAGATGTAGTTTAATGGTGATTTCGCCTAGTAGTTGTGGATGAATTTAACAAATTTGTAGTTGCAAATACAAGTTTATTTATGTGTTTTCGGCTTGATCGAGAGAAAGGTCGCGAAATCAAGACTACTAGATTGATGACCTAAGGAGCGGGTCGACATGAGGTTCAGCCCGAGAGGGTGAGCCCTAGTCCCATATCCTAATACTCAACTCGAGAGAGTGAGTGGGGTAAGGCGTAGGCTTGTCTTCATGCGGCAAGTGGGTGTCCGAGAGGAACCCATTTGAAACGGGGTAAAATGCTCGAGAGAGAATTTATTCCCACGTATAGTTTAGCCTAGTCACTATTACTCTATAAATTCTCTATCGAAAGTGTGTACCCAACAATTTAGATTAACCCGTATTCCGGTCACGTCCCAAGAATCTCCTCTCATTCATAGATTTCTTTGTTATTTCTACTATTTTTGTATACTTGTGACAAAACGACACTTTTGTGTCCCCCTTTAATTTACAATGTTTTTAATCGGTAATGTCTGTAGCTACGACTAGTTAGAACAAAATTTTATTTTTCTATTAATTCTTGAAACCACTCCCTTGGGACTCGACCCCAACCCTTGGTTTGGTTATTATACTATTGCACGATCGTAGACACTTGCATTGGAAGTTGTGTCGTTGATTACACAAACATCACATAGGCACACAAGCACAAAAATACGATTTCAGAAAGGCCCAGCAAACATCAATAAGAACAATACGATTGCAAATGAGTTTAACCGCTAATTACGAGTTTTGGGGTTCGGAAAACCAATCTTTAGTGCTGAATATAAGAATCTATAAAGCTAGGCAACAAATTATCTAATTCAGAACACCGAATCAATGACTAGAAAGCGGTAAAAATGCAAAAATATGGGAAATATAGTGTGGGTGTGATTTTGTGAAGTTAAAAAGTGAGGGAGTATGAAAGAGTTTGAAAATTTAAACCTTTGGCCTTTTAAAACCGTTCAGTTTGTGCCCTTTCGACGATATTAATCGACCTCACCGAACCACTCGACAACACGCCAAGTGGTTACTTACCTCGCTGACTTTTACAAGACCTCCAGTTAATGTGGAGGTCCAAACGGCAGACAAAGTCGAGCTTGCCGACCTGTTCGACGATTCGCCAACTTGTCCATAGACCCGCCGAGTTTTACAGACTCCAACTTTATAATTTCTTGGGTCTAACGGCGATCCAAGTTGGGCTCACCGTCCTCTTCGACGAGTCGCCAACAGGACATTTTTCTCGCCAACTTGCATATTTCAAACACATTCCACTTTTTGACTTGCACAATCAACACACGATTATTATAAAAACTAAAATAAAGCAATAAAAGCCTGGGTTGCCTCCCAAGAAGCACCTTAGTTAACGTCGTGGCACGATGCAAGTCCCCACTCGACCCTCATTCATGGGGTTTGCCTTAGTGTCACTAGGCTATTTCCCTTTTTGTCTGGGGTAGAGACGAAACAACATATGACCCATTTGGGTCTCCAGTAGCTGAATAGATATGGAATGAGAAGCAGTCATCTGATTCAACATTGAGACATTCTATCTTATCTCTTTCAACACTCTGTCGTGATCTTCGACTTTGTGGAGAATGAGTAAGAGTATCTCTTCAACTTGTCCATCCTCATAGTCCTTAGACTTTCTACGCTCATGAGGAGGAATGTACCTATTTTTCATTTTGTACGGTACTTCCAATTCCATGATCTTTGTGGCCAAGAGATCGAGCTAAGTCAACAGTGTGGCCAAATTTTGGTCTTGCTCTGTCTCCTTGTTGGTCTTAGTCATGTGATCAAGGAGTTGGGCAACTATTGCATAGGGTTGTCGTATTAGACCACCCAGAGTAAGTTGGTCAACCACTCCTCTATTCTCAGGACCAAGACCTCTATAGAAGCAATCCAGTAGCATCTTATCTGGAATTCCATGAGATGGGCAATGCAACAATAGTGCCTTAAATCTCAGCCACAACTCATGAATTGTCTCACCCACCACTTGCTTGAAATTTAGGATGATATCCTTAAGGAGGGTGGTCCATTTCGATACCATTGCTACAAGACATTCTCATTTCCTCTGTTAAACAAGTAACACACAAAAACCAAAACTAAAAGTAAGTAGATTCAACTATGACTAAAAAGAACAAAATTCACTTTCACCAAAAGAATCTCAAGCAACACCACTCCCCGGTAGCGGTACCATTTTGAATAACAAATAACGTTTCAAAGACACTTCATCCAATTCTAAGCATCAACGGTCGTTAATCAGTATATAACCCAACTAAATGAGTTGGGGTCGAATCCCACAGGGAGCGGTACGTGTTTGGGAGTCAATTAGGAAGTACAAGTATGATCAAATCAGTCACATGAATAAAAATGATCGAATAGAAAAATAATCCAAATGAGGGGTGACACGAATGTCAAATGGGGGGTTTTGGTTTAAAATTATCAATTATGAACAATGGTGAACAACACAAAATAACAATAATGAGATGGGTTCTTGGGATGTGATTCGATTATAGGCTAATATAGATAAATGGGTAATTGCAACTATTAGAAAATAGCTAGATATTAGTGAGTAAGATAGGCTATAGAGGTGATAAACTTTCTCTCGAACAATTTATTCCGAATCAAGTTAATTTCTCTCGAACATCAACAAGCAAGCAGAATAAGAACAGCCCACACCTTAGTCCATTCACTCTCTCGAGATGAATGTGTGGAATTGGGTTTAGGATTCACTCTCTTGAGCTGAACCCAGGTCAACCCAATACTAACAGACCATCAATCAATAATTTTAGTTTTAGAACCTCTCTCTCGAGCAAGCAAAAAATACAAGGGTAGAACTGCATTTGCAACTACAATTCTTAAATTAAACCACAATTAATGATTGAACTCGCTTCTAAATAACATTTAGACTAACAATTAGCAATACCCATAAACTAAATCTTCCCATAATCACATAATCACACCCCAAGAATTGGGGTTTTAGCTAGTCATTATAAAAAGATAAAAATAGTTACCAAATTGATTATCTATCAACTGGGTAAGTGTAGATTTGTCCTTACAATTCTCCAATTCGATGAATCTCAAAATCCTACTTCCAATTTCTCAAAAGTGAAAGACTTCAATTCTTTAAAACTTAGGAAAAACTAGAGAAACTGTCTCACCAGTTCAAAATTCAATAATAGACTAATATATTATGAAATCAGATACGAAACTACATGTTCAAAAATGTATTTATAGTCGCCAAAAATGTGCTACGAAGAATCACTCGGCAAAGTAAGTCGGGCTCGCTGAACCACTCGGCGATCCACCCTTTGGTTAATTCCATCGCCCTTCTGCCTTGGCATTCAACATCCTCAAGGTCTATAACTTTGGGTGATCCAACACTGCATCACGGAACCACTCGGCGATGCGCCGACTTCTCCTTTCTCTCATCAACTTGGTTCTTTCCTTCAGGGCTTTGCACACTGGAACTTTAGGCGGTCAAGTAGCCATTCGGCGACTCGCCAAGTGGACTTGTCGATCACCAGACTTAAATTTCTTCATTCTTTCGGCTCGCTTTGTTCCTTTTTGCAAATTAGTGTCCTTGCTTTGTTCCTCAATCCATACCCCTGAAAATCAAGGGTTTTACATCAGTTATTGGCACAAAATAAGCATTTGAGGACACTAAATCTATATAAATAAAGCTCTAAATAAGTCCAAATCTCGAACTCATCAATACTACAAGTATTATGCGTTTAAAGGTAGGTCTAACTAACTACTTAGTTAAGCCTAGCCTACCTGAACGAAAGAAATTGTTGAAGAACTTTGAACATGAGCTTCTAGCTCTGTGGGTGAATCTTGACGAATGTAGGCCTGAAATCTGTGGATTTTGACCATCTTTGTGTTGAAATCCCTCATCTCCATTGTTTCCAAACATAGAGCAGCTTAGAAGGGCTTATGGAGTATCCTTCGTTCCTTTCCTAACTGAAAAGGAGGAGTAAAATTAAAAATATATGTGTTTTCGAATTTCTATCCCGCCACCCTCTGCTACAGTGGCTGACACACCGTTGTCATAGCATGAATATTCTCGTTATGATAGGATGATGTGAGCCGGATCACATTAAAATTCTGAAATTTTCATCTTGTAATTCCAATTTTTAATTGGCAGCGCATTTCAAAAAATTTCAGGGTTAAACACGAGATTCCTTTTGAATAACGATGAAATAGGTCGTTACAAATACCAAACTCTTTTACATGTACTTATTGTTTTTAGGTTATTATATTATTAATAATATAACAATTTTCTCAAAATATATCATCGAACTTCCTTACATGTACTTATTCATTTTTATCAATTTTATTGGATAATGAAGAAAGATTTGCACTCTCACACAACATGTATTTTACACCTAGATTGCTAGTGAATTCAGTCCTAGTTCAATAAGTCAGATTCAATCCAAGTTGGGAAAATTGGTAAAGTGTTGATGAGTTATCTTGTTAATGGTCACATTCAGTCCAAGAAGGGAAAATTAGAAGAGTGTGAGTGAGTTATTTTTTTAATATGTCAGAATTTTAGTGAATCTGATTTTGTGTAGTCCTCTAACATGAGATCATGTTGCAAAGTTGGTTATACAAAATCACCGATAAAAAATAATGACATAAATAAGTTTATTTTATAACGGCAGTGCCATAAATAATTCATACTTTAAAAAATGGCACAAATGAGTCAATTTTAATAGTTCGCCGTCATATTTGAATAATTTTTTAATAAGATGTCCACTAAGAGTATAACCGAATACTATTAAGTAGAATTGTCTGCTTATGTGTGTGATATGCATCAAATATGATTAAGCATTAGTGTAATTTGATTTATTATAACCGATTGATCATTATTTATTATAAATTTATTAAATAAAAATACTTGTAATTACATTTAAAAACTTGCTTGAATGCGACATTCATTAAATCAAGTTGTCTAAGGAAAATAGTGAGAAAAAAATAAAATATAATTAATCGCAATAATCTGATTATAATTGTGTGAAATCAATCTTTATTAGAAAAGTAATTATAATGTTATATACTTCCAAAATTTAATACCAAAACATCTCTATAAATTCCTAACCATTTTTTCTCAACATTGTAAAAAATCATTTAACACATTTTTCTATTTTTATTTTTATTATCATTATCAAGAAGAAGAAATTCATGTACAAGTTCATCCCATCAAAGAAGAAGAAGAAGTCTGGCATAGATCCACAGAACTCATGGCAGATCAAGAAGGTTGTCAACCATTTGGATCATGCCTCCAAGATATTGATGTTACCATCCACATACATTTTTCAACATGTTTTTCGATATTGGATATTGAGAATGGTCGAATTGTAACGGAAGGAAAACAAACAACATGCAACATGTTGAATTATGAGATGTTACTAAAGAAAACAACCTTAAAAATATAGAAGCGCTTATGTCAAATGATGACTATGAACTTGTTTGTGCGGATTTGTTCATAAATAGTGGATTGAGCGCTGGTGATGAAATTGTACTTTTTTGGGATACTAGTTCGCATAATTTTAAATTCAAGTTAACTTTAAAGGGTAGTCTTGTTTTATGAAATCTTGTGATTTTTTCCGTAGGAGGTTGAAATATATTTATTATAATTATATTTAAAAAGCATCATATTCGATGAAATTTTGTGATAATTTTTGTAAGGATATTGAAAGGTTATTATAATTATATTTGAAAGAGCAATAATATTAATTTTTTATTGTTTTCTTTTCCTATTTCTTAGAATATTGTGTTACTCATTCATTTTTTTTAAAATTTAACAAGACATGAGTTGTAAAAAGTAATGAGAACTTTTGAATCGTGTGACAAAGATGTATATAATATATTCAAATATCGTTAAATTTTATAATCTTAAATATACCATATAAGTTACTACCCATAGGATAACACCTAACAACTATCAAGAGTCAGTTGTAATTCATCTAGTGTCTTATCATCCTACACAACAATTAACAACACATTTAACCATGCAAATTCCATGCCTGAAAGCCTAGGCATGAAATATTTCATCACACTTCAAGTAATATGCAATTAAAAATAACTTAGTTAAGCCTAGCCTACTTGGACGCCAAGCAATTACAGAAGAATTTTGTAAACGTGCTTTTGGCTCTGTGGGTAAATCTTGACGGATGTAGGCCTGAAATTCGTGGGTTTTGATCCTCTTTGTGCTGAAATATCTCCTCTCCATTGTTCCCAAACTTGGAGCAGTTTAGAAGTATTTTAGAGTACCTTATCCCTTTTCTAACGGAAGAGGATGAGTAAAATTAAAAGAATCAATATTTTCGAGTTTCTATCCCATCACCCTCTGCTCTAGCAGCTGACACGCCACTACAATGGTGCCGTCATAGTGGGGATTTTTTTTTTGCTATGGCGAGATGAAGTCAGCCCTGATCACATTCAAATTCTAAATTTTTTATCGTGTCATCCAAATTTTAAATTGGTGGGGCATTTAAAAAAAAATCAGGATTCCACATGATGTATTTTGAATAATGATGGAATAGATCGTTACAAAGACCAAACTAACTTACGTGAAATTGATAGATAATACTTACAATTGAAAAAGACAATTTTATTAAAGCTCACACAATAAAACATTACTCAAGCCAATGAACAATATTTCAAGTATACAATGATCATGTCCTATAATGATATCAACTCATATGTAAAAAGTTATACAAACTCTCAAATTACTAGAATCTACCACATGATACTAATAGCAATGGACATGACCATGATCAAGGCAGGGACAAAACA
>JAJONZ010012870.1:0-25043 GCA_029582445.1 Solanum paucissectum | reverse complement strand
TCTGAAAGGAACACTTACCTTGGCTTTACTCAACTCCTGAATAACTTAACTCAATATAAAGCAATAAAACATATGCAATATATAGAAAGCTTGTAAAACAGTGAAAAACATCTTAGTTCGTTAAATAAAATACAATAATAAACTCAACTTTACTCATATAATAAAGTAATATAGTTTCTGTGGGAGATTCTCTAATCGACAACCACCACTATGAGCCTAAGTGGTGATACAACGTCTTGCCCACACTGCCAGAACTGTTCTATATTTTGCCGCCATATAGAACGCCTTAACTAAGTGGATCCACTAGTCTATGCTAAAAAGCAACTTAAGGAGTCATCTAAAAAGTATGATCCTTTACTACCCATGATGGCTACATGGTTTATGGAGAGTTGAGTTAATATGAACTCTCATTCCCATATCGGTGCTCAATACTACTCCCAAAATATACTTAGCTTATATGTTTTTAAGACAAACTTCTTTCTTTGGTTTGAGATAATTACTCAAAACTTAGCTTTAAAGCTCTCTTGGAATCAATGTTCCCTTTCTTGTTCAAATGTGAAATCATTTTAAACTCTTGGGAATACTTAGTTCCCTTATAGCTTTTTGAGAAATGAACTCAACTCTTTACTCTTTTCTTAACTCGAAACTTAAGTCTTAAAGCAAAGTTAAAACGTTTGTGAAAGACTTTTGAAAACTTTTATAAACTTCTCTTGACTTGCTTCTTAACTTCTAGACTTGACTCTTAACTTTCCTTGAATTGAATTATGGATTCAAGGTTCATGATCTCATGTTTATGGATGATTTCATGATGTACCTAAGAGTTTTGGAATCAACTAGGAAACATAGGAACATTGCTAAGGAACAAATACGAAAAGATGGGGAACGAATGGGGAGAACTGCGTCCCTGGCGCTCTGAGAGGCGCAGGGTGCCAGCCTTCAACATTCAGGGACTCGTCTGGGGCGTGCTGGATGGCGCGACGCCCCAAGGATAAAGATTCAGAGACCCTTTTGGGGCACACTGGCTAGCACGACGCCCCACCCCTATCCCCATGTGTTTGACGACTTTTCTTCTCCATTTTTCATCTCTAAACCCTCTAAACTCAATTGGTTCTTTCCCCAAACACTTAGAATCATTCATACCCTAAATATACATCAGATTCTAATCGAAAACACAACTAAAAACATGAATCAATCTCAAGAAAACTCCAACAACACAACCCACAAGGATTCAAACGAACTTAATAAAGAATTCAAGAGATTTCCTTCCGAATCTAATAAATTTGCTGAATTGAATCATGATTGGCGGGTGGGTGAACTAACCCATCGCTATGCGATCTCACATACCTCGTAGGGATCACCCCTTGATGAAATCCACAAGCTAAACTCGAATGTTCTTGACGATTCTTGATTTCTCTTCTCCTTTCTCCTCTTTTCTCTTTTCTCCAAGATCTAGCGTGAACTTCAACTTTTCTAAACTGACTAAAATCTGAATTTTCCCCAATTAAACTCCTAAAAACAATTGGTAAGGAAAAGACTAAAATACCCTTCCAAAATCCGGATTAGACTTTCCTAATTCAAACAGCCCAACTTTCAAAGGGAATATCTCAGTCATACGAACTCGGAATCGAGCAAACTCGGCGGCGTTGGAAATATTATTCCCAGAGCTTTCCTACCATATCTGTAAGTACACCTAACTCATCCTGATATAGGAGTTATGGCCATTTGAAGTTGACCAAAACTCAACTTATTTTAACTTGACAAAATTTCCAGATTTTCATTCTTCCCAAAAACGACTATTTCCAATTATTAAATCCTTCCTAGTTATTCAATTTGCGAGATGTTACAATATCTACCCCTAGGAAACATTCGTCCTCGAATGAGATTACTCTTACTAGGCTAAGGGTGTAACATACAACATTCAGCTCAAACACCCAATCATGCAATGCAATTACAACATGCTAACTTACAAAAGCCAAGAAAAGTATTAGTACCTTAATTTGGAACTTCTCCGGATTCGAAGAGATGTGGATATCTCTTCTTCATATCCTCCTCAGCTTCCCAAGTAGCTTCCTCAATAAATTGGTTCCTCCAAAGAACTTTGACTGATGCTACCTCTTTTGTTCTCAACTTGCGAACTTGGTGATCTAAATATGAACAGGAATATCCTCATAAGACAAGCTATCCTTGATCCCAATATCTTCGGTTGGCATGATCAATGAATGATCGCCTATGCCTTTCTTCAATATGGAGATGTGAAATACCGGATGAACCGCTGCTAACTCTTGTGGTAGCTCCAATTCATAAGCTACTTTGCCAATCCTTTTGGCTATTTGATGAGTCCACGATTTGGACTCATTTAGGGCTTTATTTTAATAGATTTAGTGTCCTTAAATGCATATTTTGTACCAATAACTGATGTAAATCCTTGAATTTTAGGTATTTGGATTGAGGAACAAAGCATGGACACTAATGAGCAAAAAGGAACAAGGCAGCTGAAAAGACGAAGAAAAGAAGGTCTGAGGATCGCCTAATCCATTGGGCGAATCACCGAATGGCTGATGTCTTGCCTAATGTTCCAGTGTGCCAAGCCCTGATGGAGAAAATCAAGTCGGTGATAGAAATGAGTAATAGACGAGTCGCCGAACGGTTCCGCGATGCAGTGCCATATCGCCCAAAGTTACATACCTTGAAGATGCTGAAGGCCAAAGCAAAAAGGCGATGGAATTGACCAAAGGGTGGATCGCCGATTCTGACTTACTGCGCTGAATGGTCCTTTGCAACACATTTTTGACAACTATAAATACGTTTTTAAATTCTTTAGTATGCAAATTTAGAATCTAACATTCAGTTTTCAAGTTGAGAGCTTAGAACTGAGTTGAGAGACAATATTTCCTTAGCTTTGAAGATTTGAAATTTCCATTTATGATAAATTGGAAGTGGGTGTTGAAGATTCTTCATCTTAGACCTTTGTAAAGACAATATCAATCCTACCCAGTTGATGGAAACACAACTTGGTAACGATTTTTACCTTTTTATAATGTCTAGCTAAAACCACAATTCTTGGGGTGTGATTATGTGATTATAGGTTGATATAATTACTGGGTATTGTTAATTGATAGTTTAATTGTTGTTTAAAGGTATTTTTTTCAGTAATTGTGGTTGAATTTAATGGGTTGTAGTTGCAAATACAATCTTAACTTCGTGTTTTTGGCTTGCTCGATAGATAGGTTTTAAAACCAAAATTACTGAATCGATGGTCTGTCGGTATTGGGTTGCTATGGGTTCAGCTCGAGAGAGTGAACCCTAAACTCTTTTCCGCATATTCAGCTAGAGAGAGTGAATGGACTAAAGCGAAGGCTGTGCTTAATTGATGTTTATTGTTGTTCGATAGAAACCAATTTGATTCGGGGTAAATTATTCGAGAGAAAGTTTATCCCCACTAAAGTCTAGCTTATTCACCGATTCACAGTTGTTTACTATTATTACAATTACCCGGTTGTCTATCTTAGCTCATAATCCTATCACATCCCAAGAACCCTGTCTCCATAATTGTTACTTCCATATTATTTGCTATTTTAGTTGGTAATTGAAACCAAACCCCTCTGATATTTCACACTTCTGTCACCCCTAACTTCAACAATGCATTTATTCATAAATGTTTTTAGCTATGATTGACCTGAGCATATTCTTATTTACCTATTGATTCTTAATTACGAACCACTCCCTTGGGACTCGACCCCAACTCACTAGTTGGGTTATATTACTACTTTACGATCGTTGGCACTTAGTATTGGATGAAGTGTCCTGATATGTGAAATTACTATTTGATAAGGTCTAATATACCGGGGGTTAAGTTTCTCCTTCTTACCAAATCTCATAACGCCCTTCATGGGTGAAACCTTTAAATACACCCAATCATCTACTTCAAACTCTAACTCCCTTCTCCTAACATTAGTGTAGGATATCTGACGACTCTGCGCCATCTTCAACCTCTCTTGAATCACTTTCACCTTCTCCATAGCTTGATGAACTAAATTTGGTCCTATCAACCCAGCTTCACCAACTTCAAACCATCCAATATGAAATCAACATCTTCTCCCATAAAGAGCTTCATAAGGAGCCATTTGGATGCTAGAGTTGTAACTATTGTTGTAAAAAACTCGATGAGAGGTAGGTGATCATCCCAATTACCTTTGAAATCGATCACGCATGCCCTCAACATATCCTCTAAGGTCTGAATAGTGCGCTCTGCTTGCCATCAGTCTGAGGATGAAATGAGGTACTTAAGTTCACCTTTGAACCTAATCCTTTTTGGAATGACTTCCAAAATTGAGATACAACTCTGTCTGAAATAATTGAGATCGGAACCCCATGAAGTCTTACCGCCTCTTGAAGATACAACTTAGCATAATCTTTTGTTGAATGGGTAGTCTTTACCGGTAAAAAGTGGGCTGATTTTGTCATTCTGTCGACAATCACCCAAATAGAATCATGCTGCATGCGAGACCTTGGTAAACCTGTGATGAAATCCATATTAATCATCTCCCACTTCCATTTCGGAATTTCTATATTCTGAGCCAAACCACCGGGCCTTTGATGCTCTACTTTAACTTGTTGGCAATTCGGGCACTTAGCAACAAATTCAGCAATGCCCTTCTTCATAATACTCCACCAATAGAGTTCTCTCAAATCACGATACATCTTTGTGGAACCCGGATGAATGGAATACCTGGACCTATGAGGTTCCTCCATGATCCTCTGTTGGAGTCCATCCACCATTGGTACACACAATCTACCTTGATATCTCAATACGCCATCTCCCCCTTGTTCAAAAGCTAATACTTTTTGTGTATGAACAATTGCATTCAATTCGAGCAAAATAGAATCTTGGTCTTGCTTCTCTTTTACTTCTGACACTAATGATGATTCAACCCCATTCATCACCACTACTCCTCCTTCTGTGGAATCCATTAGTCGGACTCCTAAGCGTGCAAGTCTATGCATATCTTTCGCTAACTCTCTCTTTTCTTCCTTAACATGGGCGGTACTACCCATAGACAACCTGCTTAAAGTATCAACAACAATATTAGCCTTACCTGGGTGATAAATAATACTCATGTCATAATCCTTGAGTAATTCTAACCACTTCCTTTGTGTGAGATTAAGTTCTTTTTGAGTGAACACAAACTGAAGGCTCTTGTGATCAGTGAATACATCAACATGAACACCATACAAATAATGATGCTATATCTTTAAAGCAAATACTGCAGCAGCCAATTCTAAGTCATGGGTTGGGTAATTCTTCTCATGAATTTTCAACTGTCTGGAGGCATAAGCTATAACCTTGTCATTCTGCATTAACACGCAGCCAAAACCAACTCTAGATGCATCACTCTACACCACAAAAGCTTGAGTACCTTCTGGTAGGGTTAATAATGGGGCAGTAGTTAGCCTCTTTTTAAATTCCTGAAAGCTTTTCTCACAAGCTTCAGACCATTGAAACTTCATTGTCTTATCAGTTAACTTGTTCAAAAGGGATGAAATAGATGTGATTGGAACCCCTCTATGAACCTTCTATAATATCCATCCAAACCCAAGAAACTCCTAATATCAGTTGGAGATGTGGGTCTAGGCCAATTTTGCACTGCCTCTATCTTTTGGGTATCAATTCTAATTCCATCACCGAAAACTATGTGCCCCAAGAACGCAACAGACTCAAGCCAAAACTCACACTTAGAGAACTTGGCATATAACTCTTTATCTTTTAAAGTCTGGAGAACTATTCTTAGATGACTAGCATGATCTTCTTCATTCCTTGAATATATTAGTATGTCATCAATGAAGACGATAACGAACATATCTAAATAAAGTTTGAATACTATATTCATAAGGTCCATGAACGCTGCAGATGCATTGGTTAAACCAAATGACATGACCAGAAACTCATTATGACCATAACGTGTCCTCAATGCTGTCTTGGGAATATCACATTCCCTTACTTTCAATTGATGGTAGCGTGATATGAGATCTATCTTAGAGAAACAAGAAGCACCCTTAAGCTGATCGAAAAGATCATCAATTCTTGGAAGAGGATACTTGTTCTTGATGGTAACCTTGTTCAACTGACGGTAATCTATACATATCCAAATGGAACCATCTTTCTTTCTCACAAATAAGACCAGAGCGCTCCAAGGTGAGACACTTGGTCGAATAAATCCCTTATCTAGGAGATCTTTTAACTGCTCTGTCAACTCTGCTGATGCCATTCTATATGGCGGAATAGAGATAGGATGAGTATCGAGAAGAATGTCTATGCAGAAGTCTATTACTCTCTCAGGAGGGACTCCGAGTAGATCATTTGGAAAGACTTCTGGAAACTCTTTTACTATTGGAACTGACTGAATGAGAGGTATCTCAACACTAGAGTCATTAACTTTGACTAAGTGATAGACACAACCCTTGGAAACTAACTTCCTCGCCTTAAGGTACGAAATGACACTACCCTTAGGCACTGCTGAACTACTACTCCACTGTATGACTGGCTCATTTGGAATTTGGAACTTGACAACTCGAGTTCTACAATCTATTAACGCATAACAGGCATGAAGCCAGTCCATACAAAGAATGACATCAAATCTACCATGTCTAAATCAACTAAATCAGCCATGGTGTCTTTGTGATTGATGGAAATAAGACAATCACGATATACTCGCTCAACTAGAATAGACTCCCCAACAGGTGTAGAAACACAAAAGGGTTCACTGAGTTTTTCAGGAAGAACATCAAAAATATTTGCAACATAAGGGGTTACAAAATATAAACTTGCTCCTGGTCTATCAAAGCATAAAGATCAATAGTAAAGACTTTGATCATACCAGTTACAACATCTGGAGAGTTCTCTTGCTCTTAGCGACTAGTGATCGCATAAAGGTGGTTTGCTCCTCCGCCAGTATCGGAAATAGCTCCTCTAGGTGCAACCCTGTCTGGTGGAGCAACCAATGAAGATTGGGCCCTATTGCCCTGATTTCCACTACCTTGCCTGTTCTTAGGGCACTCTTTCATGAAGTGACCCTCTTGTCCACACTTGAAAGAACCTGACTGGCCATCACGACACTTACCTGGGTGGGTTCTATCACACCTAGCACTTGCAGGAGCCCAGTTACCTCCTTGTGCCACACTACCTTGAGACTGTGCAGGTCTAGCTCTGAAGTGTTGGGAATTCTGACCATTATACTCACTTTTGTTTCTGGGTGTAGGTGCACTAGCCGATGATGGTACATGTCCCTTTTTTGCTTTTGCTGAAAGGACGAACGGTTCACATTACTTTTTTGTTGCCCGGACTCATTCCATGTCTTAGCTTTCTTATTTATGAATTCTTCCCTATCTCTCAACTTCTCTTCTTCAACCTGCTGCACATAGACCATTAACCTTGATATATCCATGTCCCCAATTAGCATCGCTGCCCTGCCCTCCTTGCTTGATAGACGGGATAACCCATCAACAAACAGACTCATTCTACTCTTCATATCCGCAACCATCTCCGGATCATAATGGGATAGTTGGGTGAACTTCAACCCATACTCGTGAACACTCAAGGAATCCTGCTTAAGGGTAAGAAATTCTCGTACCTTAGCCTCTTTCAGTTTTCGGGGGAAGAAACTCCCCAAGAAAGCCTCCTCAAAACATGCCCAACTCGTAGGTAGTGCATCCTCAGCTCTACCCTCTTTCCACTGGTCAAACCAAGTCCTAGCAACATTCTTCAGTTGATATGTAGCTAGTTCAACTCGCTCAGTATCGGCAACATGCATAACCTCAAATACCTTCTTTAGTGCGTCAACAAAACTCTATGGATCCTCAGTAGTGCTTGAATCCATGAAACTTGGAGGATTCATCCTTAAGAACTCTTGAATCCTTGAAGTATCAGTCACTTCCTGTCTAGCTCCTCTCTGTTGCCCAACCTGATTAGTCACAGCTTGGCTCAACATCCGGATAGCCTCACTGAACTCAGCATTGGTAACCTCTCCTTGGGGTTGAACTTTAGGTGCATTAGGTACCCCTTGCTCCTCAACATTAACCTAGAAGGACGACCTCTGACAGCTCTTCGTGGAGGCATGATTATCTGAAAAACACGCGCAAGCACGAATTAGAAGGAAACTTTTTAGAGATCAAACTCTAACGCAGGCAATGAGTGTGAAAGAAGTGAGAAATTTTCCTAAGTGTTGCAGCCTCTTAATTATAGATGTGGCGCGCTTCACACCGATAACTAGGACTCTACAGACACGGATTCATAGACTCCCTAGGACTCTTGAACTCTGTGCTCTGATACCAATATTTTCACACCCCGAGCCTACAAACCGTACGTGGCTGGCACTCGAGAACCATTGTTGTCCCCAAGCGAACCCTTGTCCTGTCTTACTTACTCAGCGGAAGACTCTAAGAATTATTACAATAATGCACTTACTCAATTGTTTAATAAAATAACTTCGAATATTTAAAAGTCAACAGTCAACTTGGCCAAAATGGCAACTCAAGTCTTAACAAATGAAAGGATTAAGTAAATACAACTGAACTACTAACTGTCTATGAAGCCTCTAAAATAAAGAGGGATGTCGGGACAAGACCCCCGATAATCCTACCAAAGAAATACAGAAAGCAAAGCAAAAGAAGTCCTCCGGAATGCAAAGAGGCTTACCAACTGACTCTGAGTGCTCAACAGGATCAACGAGGCACTAGGTGATGATCTTGGTTACCTAAGTCTGCATCATAATAAAATGCAGGCCAACTGGCATCAGTACATTGAATGTACAAGTATGCGAGTTGGAATGCTAAACACAACATAGGCTTGATAAAAGTTTGAAAGGAACACTTACCTTGGCTTTACTCAACTCCTGAATAACTTAACTCAATACAAAGCAATAAAACATTTGCAATATATAGAAAGCTTGTAAAACAGTGGAAAACATCTTAGTTCGTTAAAGAAAATGCAATAATAAACTCACCTTTACTCATATAATAAAGTAATATAGTTTCTGTGGGAGATTCTCTAACCGACAACCACCACTATGAGCCTAAGTGGTGATACAACGTCTTGCCCACACTGCCAGAACTGTTCTATATTTTGCCGCCATATAGAACGCCTTAACTAAGTGGATCCACTAGTCTATGCTAAAAAGCAACTTAAGGAGTCATCTAAAAAGTATGATCCTTTACTACCCATGATGGCTACATGGTTTATGGAGAGTTGAGTTAATATGAACTCTCATTCCCATATCGGTGCTCAATACTACTCCCAAAATATACTTAGCTTATATGTTTTTAAAACAAACTTCTTTCTTTGGTTTGAGATAATTACTCAAAACTTTGCTTTAAAGCTCTCTTGAAATCAATGTTCCCTTTCTTGTTCAAATGTGAAATCATTTTAAACTCTTGGGAATACTTAGTTCCCTTATAGCTTTTTGAGAAATGAACTCAACTCTTTACTCTTTTCTTAACTCGAAACTTAAGTCTTAAAGCAAAGTTAAAACGTTTGTGAAAGACTTTTGAAAACTTTTATAAACTTCTCTTGACTTGCTTCTTAACTTCTAGACTTGACTCTTAACTTTCCTTGAATTGAATTATGGATTCAAGGTTCATGATCTCATGCTTATGGATGATTTCATGATGTACCTAAGAGTGTTGGAATCAACCAAGAAACATAGGTATATTGCTAAGGAACAAGTACGAAAAGATGGGAAACGAATGGGGAGAACTAGCGTCCCTGGCGCTCTGAGAGGCGCGGGGTGCCAGCCTTCAATATTCAGGGACTGGTATGGGGCGCGCTGGCTGGCGCGACGCCCCAAGGGTGAAGATTCAGAGACCCTTTTAGGGCACGCTGGCAGGCGCGATTCCCCACCCCTATCCCCAGGTGTTTGACGACTTTTCTTCTCTATTTTTCATCTCTAAACCCTCTAAACTCAATTGGTTCTTTCCCCAAACACTTAGAATCATTCATACCCTCAATATACATCAGATTCTACTCGAAAACACGACTAAAAGATGAATCAATCTCAAGAAAACTCCAACAACACAACCACAAGGATTCAAACGAACTTCATCAAGAATTCAAGGGATTTACTTTCCAATCTAATAAACTTTGCTGAATTGAATCATGGTTGGCGCGTGGGTGAACTAACCCATCGCTATGTGATCTCACATACCTCGTAGGGATCACCCCTTGACGAAATCCACAAGCTAAACTCGAACGTTTTTGACGATTCTTGATTTTTTCTCCTCTTTTCTCTTTTCTCCAAGCCCTAGCGTGAATTCAACTTTTCTAAACTGACTAATATCTGAATTTCCCCCAATTAAACTCCTAAAAACAAATTAAAACAATTGGTAAGAAAAAGACTAAAATACCTTTCCAAAATCCGGATTAGACTTTCCTAATTCAAATAGCCCAACTTCCAAAGGGTATATCTCACTCATACAAACTCGGAATCACGCAAACTTGGTGGCGTTGGAAAGATTATTCCAAGAGCTTTCCTACCATATCTGGAAGTACACCTAAATCATCCTGATCTAGGAGTTATGGCCGTTTGAAGTTTACCAAAACTCAACCTATTCTAACTTAACAAAATTTCCAGATTTTCATTCTTTCCAAAAACGACTATTTCCAATTATTAATTTCTTCCTAGTTATTTCAATTTGTGAGATGTAACATCCTAGATACATGTGAATCCACTTGGATAGAGTGTATCTAGAAAAAATAACACATAGTTTTGAGCTCATGTACCTCGAGATACATGTATTCGGGCGCACTAAAATCTAATAAGATTCGTAATATTGTAACATAGAGTGCATCTAAGTAATTGGCTCTTAAACTAGTGAGAGTTATGTAAGTTACCCTTAAATAAATAGTATTGACCCAGATTTTTGCCCGACCCCGGTCAAGCCTCAAGGGTCAAGGGTTTATATGGGCCTGGCTTATAAGCCCTAATTCTAAATGGGCTTGAATTTTTTAATCCCAACCCTACCCCAATAACGGGTTGGGTTGGGCCGGCTCCATGAGTTAAGCTCATTTTGACGTCTCTCTTTGATGGAGTTTGAACAATCTATTATTTGTGAATAACTACTGAATTAACTGTAAAATTGAAGATCGAAGATGAAATTTTATGAATCTATGAAGAAACTATAAACATATACAAACGCAAATAAAAACAAAAGGTTGAAACACATTTAGGTGATTACCTAGAATTGAAATGACACGATTATGAGGGAGAAAAGAGTATTCAAAATTCAATTATGAAATTTTTGAGAGATTTTAGGAGCAAAATAAGTGAATGGAGAGAGAAGAGATAAATTGTAATTTGTATATCAAGAATCAAGATATACAAATTAGGAGAGATATATTTTTATTTTGGCTGCAAGTGATTTTAGTGAGACTCGATTTTGATAGAAAAAATCATTAAATTGTAACAATAATTCACAATTAAGTAAAACTATAGCTTTATTATATAATATACTAGTAATATCAACTTACGTAATTTTCCAAAAAATGAACCATGAAAATTGTACAAAAAGAGCAAATAGATGTAGATAATAATTAATACAATATGCAGGATGCAATAAAGGAATTGTTAACTAATTGGTTTGTTTGGAGGCATGAGTGACTACCACCTACCTAGAAGGTGGTCGGGTTTCTTTTGTTCTCTATAATTGCATTATTCTTAGTATGGTATGATAATATTTCATTGTTTATTGCCAAAAATAAATAAATTTATCCATTAATTTTAATAGTTACAAACCCATAACAAACACCAAAACAAAACTCATGTGCAATATTTCCCATAATTAATGGCAAAAATTATAAAATTGTAGTCATGCATAGTAATTAAATGAAACTATATCCTCGTTGAATAATAATTTAGTAATGTTTGCCAAATCGCATATTTTTTCCTTTTATGGTTCTCTCAATAGTTTAAAATAATTGCATTTTATCTCACAAATTAATAATTTTTCACACCAGATTTCAAGTCAATACACCTAGATACATATTTTTTACTATCAAATACATAGAAAGAGAGATGAGCGAGAACATGAGGGAGGCAAGTGAGATTTGTCAACGTATTCCATAAACATCTGAATAACATCAGATACATATTTATGGTGTGTTTAGCATGTATTTGAGATATTAGATACGTGAGCGAGGTAAGAGAGTGACGAGAGAGATGAGAGGGAGGCGAGCGAGCGAGCGAGATTTGTCTATGTATCCTAGATGCATGTGAATCCACTTGGATAGATTGTATCTAGAATAAATTACACATAGTTTTGAGCCCATGTACCCCGAGATACATGTATCTGGGCGCACTAAAATCTAATAAGATTCGTAATATTGTAACATAGAGTGCATCTAAGTAATTAGCTCTTAAACTAGTGAGATTTATGTAAGTTCCCTTAAATAAATAGTATTGACCCATATTCTGGCCACAACCCGGTCAAGCATCAAGGGTCAAGGGCTTATATGAGCCTGGTTTATAAGCCTTAGTTCTAAATGGGCTTGAATTTTTTTATTTAAACCCTACCGGAATAACGGGTTGGGTTGGGCCGACTCCATGAGTTAAGCCCATTTTGATGGCTTTGTTTGATGGAGTTTGAACAATCTATTATTTGTGAATAACTACTGAATTAGCTGTAAAATTGAAGATCGAAGATGAATTTTATGAATCTATGAAGAAACTGTAAACATATACAAACGCAAATAAAAAAAAAGGCTGAAGCACGTTTAGGTGGTTACCTAGAATTGAAATGACACGATTATGAGGGAGAAAAGAGTATTCAAAATTCAAATATGAAATTGTTGAGAGATTTTAAGAGCAAAATTAGCGAATTGAGAGAGAAGAGATAAATTGTAATTTGTAGATCAAGATATACAAATTATGAGAGATATATTTTTATTCAGGCTGGAAGTGATTTTAGTGAGACTCGATTTTAATAGAAAATTTCATTAAATTGTAACAATAATTCATAATTAAGTAAAACTATAGGTTTATTACATAATATACTAGTAATATTTACCAACTTACGTAATTTCCAAAAATAAACCATCAAAATTATACAAAAAGAGTAAATAAATGTAGATAATTAATACAATACATAGGATGAAAAAAAGGAACTGATATCGATTTATAACTAATTGGTTTGCTTGAACGCATGAGTGACTACCACCTACCTAAAAGGTGGTCGGGTTTCTTTTGTGCTCTATAATTGTATTTGTCACACTCCGAGCCTACACCCTAAGAGGGACTGGCACTCGAAGTCCATTCCTGGTCCCAAGCGAACCCTTGGCCTGGCATACTTACTCAGCGGAAGACTTAACTCATCACCTAAACATTTATGAAGAAACTAGAATATCATAAATAACATTCAACTGGCCATTAAGGCAAACTCAAGTCTTTAACATATGAAACGAAAATTAAAGACAACTTAATTAACTAACTGACCGTCTGTCTATGAAGCCTCTAAATAATTGAGATGGATGTCGGGACAGGCCCACGACATCCTAATGAACTAATACTAAACTGAAAACAATAAAGAGGAGTCCTCCGAAATGCAAAGAGGCTCACCAACAGACTTTGAACTGCTCACTGGATAAACGATACGCTGGATGTCGATCCTAGTTACTTGTATCTGCATCATAAGACGATGCAGGCCAACTGGCATCATTACATTGAATGTACGAGTATGAGAGTTGGAATGCTAAAACAACATAGGCTTGAAAGGAACATTTGAAGAACTTACATGGCTCAACTCAACTTAACATAACTGAACTCATTTCAATATAAAGCAGTTTAAAACAAGTGCAATATAAAGAAAAGTTGTTTAAAACAAGATGTCAACTCTGTGTGTATGCAAATATACAAATAACTGTGAGATGTATGTAAAAATACAACCAAACTGATGTATATAAAAATACAAAGTACTACTGTGGGAGTTTCTCTAACCGACAATCATCACATAAGAGCTATTGTGATGATACATCGATCTTCCTCACGTTGCCAGCGCATCATATACCTTGCCAAGGGCATAAGAGCTGAACTACTAAGTGGATCCACTAGTCTATGCGAAAAGGATTCATCTAAAAAGTATGACCCTTTTCTACCCATGATGGCTACATGGTTTATGGAGATGTGAGTTATCTAAACTCAAGCTCGTCCCCATATCGGTGCTCAATACTACTAACAAAATATACTAGCTCTTTATGTTTTAAGAACATACTTCTTTCTGTGATTTAAGATTAGTGCTCAAAAACTAAGCTCAAAGGCTATCTTGAAAATCAAAATTTCCCCTCTTGCTTCATTTAGAAGGCGAGTACTCTTTTCTGAAAACTATACCGAAGGCTCTTTGGAAATCTCAGTTTCCGTTTCTTATTTAAATGTGAAAACATTTTAAATCTCTTTGGGAATACTTAGTACCCATATACCTTCTTTAAGAAAAGAACTTCAACTTTACTCTTTACTTAACTCAAAACTTAAGTCTTAAAACAAAGGTAAAACGTTTGCAAAAGACCTTTGGAAAACTTTATGAACTTCTCTTAACTTGACTCTTGACTGCTCTTGACTTTGATCTTAACTGCTCTTGACTTGACTCCTAATTGGTCCTTGAATTGAATTATGGATTCAAGGATTATGATTTGTGATTGGAAATATCTCATGATGTTTATGAATGATTTTTAGATAGCTAAACATGAGCAAATGACCGAAAGTCAAAATCTGAGGGTGGGTCCGCGACGGGGAGAAGCTTTTAAAATTTATTTTCGAAAATGACTTTTGAGGCAGAACGCTCTGTGACAGCTCCGCGATGCGAAACAGAAATTCCCAAATCTAGGAACCAGCTCTGCGATGCGGAGGCAGTGTCGGATTTCGTCCGATGAAATCTTCTTCTTCGTTTTTCAGCTCTAAACCCTCTAAACTCCATGGGTCTTTTTCCAAACACTTAGAATCGATTATTTGTTCAAATTATATCAGATTCTACTCAAAAACACTACTACAAACATGAATCAACCTCAAGAAACTTCAATCCACAAAGCCCACAAGAATTCAAACGAAAATTCATCAAGAACTCAAGGATTTACTTCACATCTAAATAACTTCGCTGAAATTGAATCATGATTGGCGCGTGGGTGAACTAACCCAACTCTATGTGATATCACATACCTTGTAGGAATCACCCCCGATGAAATTCACAAGCTAATCTCGACGAATCTTGAACGAATCTTGAACGTTCTTGCTTCCCTTTCTCCTTTATCTTTTCTCCAAGCCCTAGCGTGAAATTCACTTTTCTAAAACTGATTAAAATCTGATTTGACCCATATTAAACTCCTAAAAATGGATTAAAATAATAGGGCAAGGAAAAGACTAAAATACCCCTTAAAAATACGGATTGGACATTTCCTTATTTGAACAACCCAACTTCCGAAGGGCATAGCTTACTCATACTAACTCGGAATCGCGAAATCTTGGCGGCGTTGGAAAGATCATCCCAAGGGATTTCCAAACATATCTGGAATCACACTTAAATAATCCTGAGCTAGTAATTATGACCGTTTGAAGTTGACCAAAAACTCACTTTAACACCTTTACCAAATTTCCAGATTTTTAAATTCTTCCCAAAAATAACTATTTCCAGATTTTAAACTCCCTTCTAGTTCTTTCTAGTTGCAAGATGTTATAATATATCTCCCTTGAGAACATTCATCCTTGAATGAGATTACTCTTACTAGGCTTAGGGTGTAATATTAAACTCAAACACCCAACAAACAAATGCAAACAAACAACATGCTCACTCAAAATTTAAAGAGCACTAAGAAGAAAATTAGTACCTTGATCTGAACTTTCTTAGGATTCAAAGAGATGTGGATATCTCTTCTTCATATCCTCCTCATCTTCTCAAGTAGCTTCCTCACCAAATTGGTTCCTCCAAAGGACTTTGACTGATGCTACCTCCTTTGTTCTCAACTTGCGAACTTGGCGATCTAGAATCTGAACTGGAATCTCCTCATAAGATAAGCTATCTTTGATCCCAATATTTTCAGTTGGTATGATCAATGATGGATCGCCCATGCACTTTTTTAATATGGAGACATGAAATACCGGATGAACTGTTGCTTACTCTTGTGATAGCTCTAACTCATAAGCTACTTTGCCAACCCTCTTGGATATTCTGGAAGGTCCAATATATCGGACACTAAGCTTCCCCTTCTTATCAAACCTCATAACCTCCTTCATGGGTGAAACTTTGAGATATACCCAATCATCTACTTAGAACTCTAACTCCCTTCTCCTAACATCAGTGTAAGATTTCTGACAACTCTGTGCCGTTTTCAACCTCTCTTGAATCACTTTCACCTTCTCCATAGCTTGGTGAACTAAAACTGGTCCTATCAACCCAACTTCACCAACTTCAAACCATCCAATAGGAGATCTGCATCTTCTCCCATAGAGAACTTCATAAGGAGCCATTTGGATGCTAGAGTGGTAACTGTTGTTGTAAGAAAACTCAATGAGAGGTAGATAATTATCCCAATTCCCTTTGAAATCAATCACACAAGCCCTCACCATATCTTCTAAAGTTTGAATAGTGTGCTCTGCCTGCCCATCAACATGAGGATGAAAGGCAGTACTTAAGTTCACCTTTGAACCCAAGCCTTTTTGGAATGATTTCCAAAATTGTGCACCCTTATCTGATATAATTGAAGCAGAGACTCCATGAAGTCTTACCACCTTCTGAATATATAACCTGGCATAATCCTCTGCTGAATGAGTAGTCTTTACCGGCAAAAAGTGGGTTGATTTTGTCATTCTGTTGACAATCACCCAAATAGAATCGAGAGAAGGCCTAAAATAGTCCCTCATCTTTGTGTTATGACTCAAAGTCATCCTTGAGTTTTCACATGGAGCACTAATAGTCCCTCATGTTTGCAATATTGGTGCACTTTTGGTCCTCCCCTAAACTTTTGCCTATTTTTTAATAATTATTTTGTTCATAATTTTATTTAAGGAATGTCCCATCGTCTTTTTATATATTTAGTAGAAATAATAACTCTATGTGAGAGAATGTGAGAAGAAGAATATCTTGTTCTGTTCGATATAAATATTACTGCAGCTAAACTAAGAACATTTTAACATATGGCATTGCAAGAAAAGAAAAAATTGTACTATTGCATGTGAAATCGTCGTGATGAACCTCTCGACTTTACCCACAATACGATTTCTACTAAACAAAACAAGGTGTTTTTCTTCTCACAATCTCTCACATGGAGTTATTATTTCTACTAAATATATAAAATGACGATTAAACATTCCATACATAAATTATGAATAAAATCAATGTTAAAAAATAGGCAAAATTTTGAAGGAGGACCAAAAGTGCACCAATATTGCAAACATGAGGGACTATTAATGCTCCATGTGAAAACTCAAGGATGACTTTGAGTCTTAACCCAAAAGTGATGGGCTATTTTGGGATTTTTCTCAATAGAATCATGCTGTTTGCGAGACCTTGGTAAACTTGTGATGAAGTCCATATTAATCATCTCCCACTTCCATTCCGGAAGTTCTATATTCTGAGCCAAACCACCGGGCCTTTGATGCTCTACTTTAACTTATTGGCAATTTGGACACTTAGCAACAAATTATGCAATGCCCTTCTTCATACTATTCCACCAATACACCTCTCTCAAGTCATGATACATCTTTGTGGAACCCGGATGAATGGAATATCTAGAGCTATGAGCTTACTCCATGATCCTCTCTTGGAGTCCATCCACCATTGGTACACATAATCTACCTTGATATCTCAATACACCATCTCCCCCTTGTTCAAAAGCTAATACTTTTTGCTTATGAACATTCACCTTCTATTCAAGCAAAAAGGGATCTTGGTCTTGCTTTTCTTTCACTTCTGACACTAATGATGATTCAGCCCCATTCATCACCACTACTCCTCCTTCTCTGGAATCCATTAGTCGAACTCCTAATCGTGCAAGTCTATGCACATCTTTCGCTAACTCTCTCTTTTCTTCCTCAACATGGGCGGTACTACCCATAGACAACCTGCTCAAGGTATCATAAAAAACATTAGCCTTACCTGGGTGGTAAAGAATACGCATGTCATAATGCTTGAGTAATCCTAACCACCTCCTTTGTTTGAGATTAAGCTCTTTCTGAGTGAACACATATTGAAAACTCTTGTGATCAGTGAATACATCAACATGCACACCATACAAGTAATAACGCCATATTTTCAAAGCGAATACTACAACAACCAACTCTAAGTCATGGGTTGGGTAGTTCTTCTCATGAACTTTCAATTGTTTGGATGCATAAGCTATAACTTTGTTATTCTGCATTAAGACACAACCCAAGCCAACTCTAGATGCATCACAATACACCCCAAAACCTTGAGTACCTTCTGGTAAGATTAAAACTGGGGCAGTAGTCAACCTCTTTTTCAATTCCTGAAAGCTTTTCTCGCAAGCTTCAGACCTTTGAAATTTTACTGTCTTCTGAGTTAACTTTCTCAAAGGGGATGAAATAGATGAGAACCCCTCTACAAACCTTCTATAATAGCCAGCCAAACCCAAGAAACTCTTAATATCAGTTGGAGATGTGGGTCTAGGCCAATTCTGCACTGCCTCAATCTTCTGAGTATCAACTTTAATTCCCTCTCCAGACATAATATGGCCTAAGAATGCCACAGACTCAAGCCAAAATTCACACTTAGAGAATTTAGCATATAACTCCTTATCTGTCAAAGTTTGAAGAACAATTCTGAGTTGGCTAGCATGATCTTCTTCATTCCTTGAATAGATTAGTATGTCATCAATGAAGACGATAACAAACATATCTAAATAAGGTTTGAAGACTCTATTCATAAGATTCATGAACGTTGTTGGTGCATTGGTTAAACCGAACGACATGACCATAAACTCATAATGACCATAGCGGGTCCTGAAAGCTATCTTTGGAATATCACACTCCCTTACTCTCAACTGATGGTAACCTGATCTAAGGTCAATTTTCGAGAAATAAGAAGCACCCTGAAGCTGATCGAAAAGATCATTAATCCTTGGAAGAGGATACTTGTTTTTTATGGTAACCTTGTTCAACTGACGGTAATCTATACACATCCTAAGGGAACCATCTTTCTTTCTCACAAACAAGATTGGAGCGCCCCAAGGTGAGACACTTGGTCGAATGAAGCCCTTATCTAAGAGATCCTTTAACTGCTATTTAAACTCTACTGGTGACATTCTATATGGCGGAATAGATATCAGACGAGTATCTGGAAGAAGATCTATACCGAAGTCTATCTCTATCTCAGTAGGGACTCCGAGAAGATCATCTCGAAAGACTTCTGGAAACTCTTTTACTACTGGAACTGACTGAATATGAGGTACATCAACACTTGAGTCATTAACTCAGACTAAGTGATAGACACACCCCTTGAAAACTAACTTCCTTGCCTTAAGGTACGAAATGAAACGACCCTTAGGCACTGCTGAACTGCTTTTCCACTCTAAGACTGGCTCATTTGGAAACTGAAACTTGACTACTCGAGTTCTACAATCAACTGAGGCATAACAGGCATGAAACCAGTCCATACCAAGAATTACATCAAAATCTACCATGTCTGACTCAATTAAATCAGCCATGGTACTCTTGTGATTGACGAAAATGGGACAATCACGATAGACTCTCTCTGCTAGAATAGACTCACCAACAGGCGTAGATACACTGAATGATTCACTAAGTTGCTTAGGAATAACATCAAAGTTCATAGCAACATATGGAGTTACAAAAGATAAACTCGCTCCGGGATCTAGCAAGGCATAAACAGTTAAGTCAAAGACTTGAATCATATCAGTGACAACATCTGGTGAATCCTCTTGCTCTTGGCGACTGTTAATAGCATATAAGAGGTTTGTTCCTTCGCCAGTACCGGAAGTAGCCCCTCTAGGTGCAGCTCTGTCTGGTGGAGCAACTGAAGAAAACTGGGTTATATTGCCCCATTACCATTTCCCTGCTTGTTCTTTGGACACTCTCGCATGAAATGCCCAGTCTGACCACACTTGAAACAACCAGTGGAGCCCTCACGACAAATACCTGAGTGGTTCCTACCACACTTGGCGCAGGCAGGAGACTTACTACCCCCTTGCGCCACACTACCTTGAGAATAGGCAGGCTTAGCTCTGGAATTCTAACCATTGTACTCACCTTTGTTCCTAAGTGCAGGTACACTAGAAGATGATGGAGCAGGTCCCTTCTGTTTCTGTTGGAAGGATGACTGGTTGGCATTACTCTTCTGCTGCCCGGACTCATTCCCTATCTTAGCCCTTTTGTTCTTGAATTCCTCTCTATCCCTCAGCTTCTCTTCCTCTCTACTTGCTACACATAGACCATCAACCTTGAAATGTCCATGTCCCCAATAAGCATTGCTGCCCGGCCCTCTTTGCTTGATAGACGGGACAACCCAACAACAAACAGACTCATCATACTCCTCATGTCCGCAATCATTTTCGGAGCATAGCGAGACAATTGGGTGAATTTCAACCCATACTCATGAACACTCAAATAATCTTGCTTAAGTGTGAGGAACTCTCGTACCTTAGCCTCTTTCAGTTCTCGGGGAAAAAAACACCCCAAGAAAGCCTCCTCAAAATAAGCCCAACTCGCAGGTGGTGCATTCTCAGCTCTACCCTCATTCCATTGGTCAAACCAAGTCCTAACAATATTCTTCAGTTGTATGCAGCTAGTTCAACTCGCTCAGCATCAGCAACATGCATGACCTCAAATACCTTCTTTAACTCCTCAAAGTTCTCCGGATCCTTAGTAGTGCTCGAACCCGTGAAACTTGGAGGGTTCATCCTCAAGAACTCACGAATCCTTGAAGTGTCAGCTCCTTCCTGTCGAGCTCCCCTTTGGTGACCAACCTGGTTAGTCACAGCTTGACTCAGCATCCTAATTGCCTCTCTGAACTCAACATTGGCAACTTCTCCTTGAGGTTGCACTTCAGGTGCATTTTGTAACTCTTATTCCTCGATATTACGTCTAGCAGACGACCTCTGACTGCTCTTCGTGGAGGCATGATTATCTGAAAAATGCGCAAGCATGAATTAGAAGGAAACCTTTTAGAGATCAAACTCTAACGCATGAAATGAGTGTGAAAGAAGTGAGATAGTTCCTAAATGTTGCAGCCTTCTAATTATAGATGTGGCGTGCTACACACCGATAACTAGGACTCTACAGACACGACTTCATAGACTCTATAGGACTCTTGAACTATGGGCTCTGATACCAAGTTTGTCATGCCCCGAGCCTACACTCTGGGCGGGACTGTCACTCGAAGAACATTGTTGGTCTCAAGAGAACCCTTGGTATGGCTTACTTACTCAGCGGAAGACTTAACTTATCACCTAAATATTTATGAAGAAACTAGAATATCATAAAGGAACATTCAACTGGCCATTAAGGCAAACTCAAGCCTTTAACATATGAAAGGAAAAGTAAAGACAACTGAATTAACTAACTGATTGTCTGTCTATGAAGCCTCTAAACAACTGAGATGGATGTCGAGACAGGCCCACGACATCCTAATGAACTAATACTAAACTATAAACAATAAAGAGGAGTCCTCCGGAATGCAAAGAGGCTCACCAACATACTCTGAACTGCTCACTGGATCAACGATGCGCTAGATGCCTATCATAGTTACATGTATCTGCATCATAAGACGATGCAGACCAACTGGCATAAGTACATTGAATGTACGAGTATGCGAGTTGGAATGCTAAAAAAACATAGGCTTGAAAGGAAGATCTGAAGAACTTACCTGGCTCAACTCAACATAACTGAACTAATTTCAATATAAAGCAGTTTAAAACAAGGGCAATATAAATAAGAGTTGTTTAAAACATAATGTCAACTCTGTGTGTATGCAAAGATACAAATAACTCGGAGATGTATGTAAAAATACAACTAAACTGATGTATATAAAAATACAAAGTACTACTGTGGGAGTTTCTCTAACTGACAACCATCACATAAGAGTTATTGCGGTGATACATCGATCTTTCTAACGTTGCCAGCGCATCCTATACCTTGCCAAGGGCATAGGACCTGAACTACTAAGTGGATCCACTAGTTTATGTAAAAATGATTCATCTAAAAAGTATGACTCTTTTCTACCCATAATGGCTACATGGTTTATGGAGACGTGAGTTATCTGAACTCAAGCTTGTCCCCGTATCGGTGCTCAATACTACTCCCAAAATATACTAGCTATGTTTTAAGAACATACTTTTTCAGTGATTTGAGATTAGTGCTCAAAAGCTTAGCTCAAAGGCTATCTTGGAAATCAAAGTTTCCCCTCCTACTTCATTTAGAAGGCGATTACTCTTTTCTGAAAACTAGCCCGAAGGCTCTTTGGAAATCTCAGTTTCCGTTTCTTATTTAAATGTGAAAACATTTTAGATCTCTTTGGGAATACTTAGTTCCTATATACCTTTTTTTAAGAAAAGAACTTCAACTTTACTCTTTACTGAACTCAAAGCTTAAGTCTTAAAATAAAGTTAAAACGTTTGCAAAAGACCTTTGGAAAACTTTATGAACTTCTCTTAACTTGACTCTTGACTTCTCTTGACTTTGATCTTAACTGCTCTTGACTTGACTCCTAACTGGTCCTTGAATTGAATTATGGATTCAAGGATTGTGATTTGTGATTGGAAAGATCTCATGATGTTTAGGAATGATTTTTAGATAGCTAAACATGAGCAAATGACCGAAAGTCAAAATCTGAGGGTGGGTCCGCGATGCGGAAAAGCTTTTAAAATTTAGGTTCGAAAATGACTTTTGAGGCAGAACGCTCCGTGACAGCTCCGCGACGCAAAATAGAAATTCCCAAATTTGGGAACCAGCTCCGCGACGCGGAGGCAGTGCCGAAATCTTCTTCTTCGTTTTTCAGCTCTAAACTCCATGGGTTCTTTTTCCAAACACTTAGAATCAATTATTTGTTCAAAGTATATCAGATTCTACTCAAAAACACTACTACAAACATGAATCAACCTCAAGAAACTCCAATCCACAAAGCCGACGAGAATTCAAACGAAAATTCATCAAGAACTCAAGGATTTACTTCACATCTAAATAACTTTGCTAAAATTGAATCATGATTGGCGCATGTGTGAACTAACCCAACGCTATGTGATCTCACATACCTTGTAGGGATCACCCCCGATGAAATCCACAAGCTAATCTCGACGAATCTTGAACGAATCTTGAATGTTCTTGCTTCCCTTTCTCCTTAATCTTTTCTCCAAGCCCTAGCGTGAAATTCACTTTTCTAAAACTGACTAAAATCTGATTTGACCCATATTAAACTCCTAAAAATGGATTAAAATAATAGGGCAAGGAAAAGATTAAAATACCCCTTAAAAATCCGGCTTGGACATTTCCTTATTCGAACAACCCAATTTCCGAAGAGCATAGCTTACTCATACGAACTCTGAATCGCGCAATCTTGGCGGAGCTGGAAAGATCATCCCAAAGGCTTTCCAACCATATCTAGAATCACACCTAACTCATCCTGAGCTAGGAATTATGGCCGTTTAAAGTTGACTAAAAACTCACTTTAACACCTTTACCAAATTTCCAGATTTTTAAATTCTTCCCAAATATAACCATTTCCAGATTTTAAACTCCCTTCTAGTTCTTTCTAGTTGCGAGATGTTATAGTATTATTCTTACTCTGGTATGATTATATTTCATAGTTTATTGCCATAAAAAATAAATTTACCCATTAATTTTACGGAAAAGGGTCAAATATTGGCCTGTACTATTGAAAATAGTTTAAATATACCCTTCGTTATACTTTTGGGCTAACTATACCCCTCCCGTTATACTTTGGGCTAAATATACCCTTATATCTAACAGAGGGACAGTGGACGACTAAGATTAAAAGAGTTCATTCAATTTAAAATAGACCTAATCTGATATAACCCATCCCTCCCCAATAACATAACCCGCCCCACCCCAATAATTCAGTTTCTCTTCCCTCAGCAATTGCAGATTTCACCCATTGTGCTATGTCAATCCCTCCTTTACCGGTATTAAGATATTGAGACGGAAACTTCCCAGTTATTATCTCAAGAGTCACAATTCCAAGGCAATAAACGTCGCATTTGGGTGTAACTTGGTTATTTCGCACTGCTTCTGGTGACTTGAACGCAATTAGTGCTTAAATTGCATGCGCATTGTTCATTAAAGTGTAGAATCCGTAACCTGCGAGTATTAGCTTGTGGTTTGTGGTTATGAGTATATTGATCGATTTCAAATCGCCATGGGGAAAATCAGAAGAAGCAAGTTCGGTGTGAAGATAATAAGTCCTTGAGCTACTCCTTGTATGATTTTTAGAAGAACTGGCCAGGTGAGCTCAGCATAGGGCAGCCCTCTTTCACCTGTGATCATGCATAAAGCAGCAGCAATCTTTATAAGAAATACTTACACATGCACTGGCCGGGCGGGTTATATTATAGGGGCGGGGGGAGGGGCGGGTTATATCAGATTTGGTCTATTTTAAATTGAATGGACTCTTTTAATCTTAGTCGTCCACGTGTTCCTCTGTTAGATATAAGGGTATATTTAGCCCAAAGTATAATGGGAGGGGTATATTTAGCCCGAAAGTATAACGAAGGGTATATTTAAACTATTTCCAATAGTATAAGAGTATATTTGGCCCTTTTCCGTTAATTTTAATAGTTACAAACCCATAACAAAACAAAAACAAAACTCATGTGCAATATTTCCCCTAAGTTTGACTAGGTAATGGTAACAAAACATATTTTTTTGTACACTTCATCAATATATCATAAAAATATTTTATCATATATTTAGATGCTTAAGTGAAACACATATATAACTTAAGTATAAAATAAAATTTATTAGCAAATTTATAAAGCTATTGATGTAATATTATAGCTACCTTTTCTTTGAGTTGCAAGTTTTTTTTTT